>MU760369.1:56107-68762 GCA_026770625.1 Nicotiana glauca
ATAAACACGTAGATGCTTTAGGCGCGATTGATAATAATATTACTTTCCTAAATATGGGTGCACATTTATGTGACCCAAATCCAAATCTCAACGAAGTCGAAATGTGTTAAAAGCCACAGGCGTACTGGTACGGCGTGGTTCAAAATACATTTTCACGACGTTGCAATTCTTAAAAAATAAATAATAAATATAATAAAAGCGGGTGATTAATAAAAGGCACATAAAAGTAGAACATGTACTAAAATCAGATAAAATCAAATACAACAGTTGAGCGACCGTGCTAGAACCACGAAATCTGGGAATGCCTAACACCTTCTCCCGGTTTAACAAAATTCTTTATTCGGATTTCTGGTTCGCGGACTGTAAACAAAGTCATATTTTCCTCGGTTCGAGATTCAACCGGTGACTTGGGACACCATAAATCTCCCAATTGGCGACTCTGAATAAATAATAATAAATCCCGTTCTGACTGACCTTTAAGTGGAAAAACTCCTTTATTACGCCCTTCACAGGGTGTATTAAAACTTCGGTAAAAAGGAGGTGTGACAATTATCCGGCAAGCCCAGGGAGAGTGGGAGACCCGAGATGTTAAGCTCATTCCCTATCGGCAATATGTGGACGATCTTAGCAAGCGGTTCAAGTCGATAGAATTTAGGTACATTCCTCGATGTCATAATGAACTAGTTGATGCACTAGCCACTCTAGCTTCGATGTTGCCTTACCCAGGCAATGCCCATATTGATCCTTTGGAAATCCAAATCAAGGAAAGGCATGGTTATTGTGACACGGTTAAGGCAGAACCAACCATCCAGCCATGGTATCACGACATTAAAAGGTTTTTGAAAATGTAAGAATACCCTGAGCAAGCTACTGGAGATCAAAAGAGAACCATTAGACGACATGCGAGTGGTTTCTTCTTGAGTGGTGATGTCTTGTACAAAAGGACCCCGAACCTCAACTTGTTGAGATGTGTTGATGCCGAGGAAGCCGGAAGAATTATGCATGAAGTCCACGTAGGAGTATGCGGGCCTCATATGAATGGGTATGTTTTGGCAAAGAAAATCCTTCAGGCAGGATATTATTGGATAACTATGAATAAGGACTGCTTCAGCTTTGTCCGAAAATTCCATCAGTGTCAGGTGCACGATGATTTGATTCATGCACCTCCAACAGAACTGCATCATATGTCAGCACCTTGGCCATTCGTTGCCTGGGGCATGGACGTCATTAGGCCAATCGAGCTAAAAGCTTCAAACAGACATAGATTCGTATTAGTTGCTATTGACTACTTCATGAAGTGGGTTGAAGCCATCACTCTCAAGTCAATCACCAAGAAAGCTGTGGTAGATTTTGTGCACTCTAATCTTATTTGCCGCTTTGGCATTCCTGTAACCATCATTACAGACAATGCTGCCAACCTGAATAGTCGTTTGATGGAAGAAGTATACGAACAATTCAAAATAACGCATAGAAACTCCATTCCCTACCGGCCCAAAGCCAATGGTGCTGTTGAAGCAGCAAATAAGAACATCAAGAAGAATTTGAGAAAGATGATTCAGAGCTCCAGACAATGGCATGAAAATCTGCCTTTTGCATTATTCGGATATCGCACCACGGTGCATACTTCGATAGGAGCAACCCCATACTTGTTGGTCTATGGAACTAAGGCTGTTATACCCGCAGAGGTGGAAATCCCTTCACTCCGGATAATCGTTGAAGAAGAAATTGAGGATAGTGAGTGGGTCAAGACTCGACTGGAATAGTTGTCTTTAATTGATGAAAAATGAATGGCCGCATTTTGTCACGGGCATTTGCACGAACAAAGAATGGCCCGCGCTTATAATAAGAAAGTGCATCCCAGGAATTTCGAAATGGGACAACTCGTGCTAAGACGCATTCTTCCTCATCATCAGGAAGCAAAAGGAAAATTTGCTCCCAACTGGAAAGGTCCGTACATTATCCGAAAGATATTGCCAAGAGGAACGTTGTATCTGGGAGACATCGAAGGAAATGATCCCGAAGCAGCTGTCAATGCGGATGCAGTGAAAAGGTACTATGTCTAATCTCCGGTGGTGATGAATTTTGTGCAATTGAGATGACGAAGGCTTTCCTTCCCGTAATCCAAAAACTATCAACCCTTCGCAAACCTATTTGAGCCGGTTACTCTTCTTTGGCTACCCTCTTTGGAACCCGTAAGTACTATCGAAAAAAAAAGATAAAAAAAAAAGAAAGAAAAATAGAAAGCAAAAACAAAAACTACAAAAACAAAATGTTTCCTGAACTACGTTGGACTTGATTCCGAAAGGATACGTAGGCAACCTCTCTTTGGGCTTCAGTCACACCAAAACAAAAATTCAAAGTTACCCAAAAAAAGTAAAACTGGGGCAGATGATATAACGGCTCAGCCATGAGCCCGCCAAAACGGTTCCAAAAGTTGTAATTCCGTCCAAGATTATTTTTACCTAGAAACCATGCCTAAGTCCTTCCGATCAATTGGCAAAGGCGTGGGAAGTGAAAAACATCATTGTTGGAATCTGGTGCAATCCAAATTGAGAGAAATAAAATGAGAGAGTCTTATCGGTGAAAACCTTCGAGCACCATAAGGCGACGGTGAGTAGAGAAATTGAAAATGAGAGAGTCCTATTGGTGAAAACTCGTAAAGAGCACTATCGGGCAACAGTGAGAAGGGAAATGAGAGAGGTTGATTGGTAAAAACCAGCAAAAGGCGCCGTTGGCCGAAAAGAAGGAACCTCCCGCTATTGAAAGAGTCCTGGCAAAGTTCCTTGGCTTTGAAATACGGGTCAATGAGCTTACGAGAAGTTAGGAAAGTTTGTGCGGGTTGGGCATCCAGTCCAAGAAGCATGTCATGTTCATTTGAAGTCCGCATGCACCCCCTAGATAAGTCCTTCTCTTCCCCCGAAAGGGACGCTTCTATTTAAATTCATCCTCTTGCTCTCTATTTATTTTTTCCTTGAATCCCTTTTGGCCTAACTCTGATTCCGAAACTATTACAAAGAAAAGGTGGCAGGACTGGTTTTTACAGGGCTTTGCCTAACTAAATCTAAAAGAAAGTACCCAGCCTCAGCGGGTGCGTCAAGCCAATCCTGACTGGCCATGATGGTTGATGCTTTCAAAGCAAAGACATTGAGAAGGAAAGAAAGTCAAAGACAAAGGTACTAAAGAGCAAAATAAAGTGAAAAGGCTAGATCCCCATGCGGGCGAGTCATCATGAAATCCTAAATGTTGGGTCCTTCGGTTTGAGAAGAGATTCATCCTCAAAACGATCAAGCAACAAAAGTTCTCAACGGAAGTTGGGCTATGATCAAGCATTTGAGACGATCAAGGCCACAAAACCAACTACCGTTTCAAACTAACAATTGTTCTTTGTTGGAAATTTGAAATAGGTGCAACCAAAAGGAATGGGGCCCTGGGTTATGCCGAGGACCTTTTTCCTTTGTTCCCTGGCATAACCCAAGGACTTTTTCTTTTATCTCGGCATAACCCGTGGACCTCCCTGGAATAACCCAAGGACTGTTTTATTTTATCCCGGCATAACCCGTGGACCTCCCTGGCATAACCCAAGGACCTTTTCTTTATCCCGGCATAACCCGTGGACCTCCCTGGCATAACCCAAGGACCTTTCCTTTATCCCGGCATAACCCGTAGACCTCCTTATCATAACCCAAGGATTGTTTTCTTTTATTCCGGCATAACCCATGGACCTCCCTGGCATAACCCAAGGACCTTTTCTTTATCTAGGCATAACCCGTAGACCTCCCTGGCATAACCCAAGGACCTTTCCTTTATCCCTCCATAACCCATGGACCTCCCTGGCATAACCCAAGTACCTTTTTCCTTTATCCCGGCATAACCCAGAACCTCCTTGGCATAACCCAAGGAGCCCTTTTACTTTATCCCGGCATAACCCGCGAACCTCCTTGGCATAACCTAAAGAGCCTTTCTCTTTTATCCCGGCATAACATGTGGACCTCCCCGGCATAACCCGGCTATTTTCCAGCATAACCTGGCTTCAATCCCAAGGATACACAATCCTGATTTTATCGCTTAGATATGTGTCACAACTAACTCAATAAATTTTCCTAGTGAAAACTAGGGTAGAAAAATTTCGTTCGTTTGTTTGTTTTGGTGTCTAAGCAGGTTTGACCTCGAGGCACAGGGTTCGAGACCAAAAGAATAAGTCTCCATCCGAAATAAAGAAAAGAATAAAAAGAACGAAAGAAGTGAATTCAAAATGCTAAAGTGAACAAAGATACGGACCGCTCAGAACGTGATTGAGGTCACAAGCTCTGCCTGTGCCATTTTGACACAATGCTGAAGAGAGAACCAAACCTACAACTGGCGAGCATCAAGATTCAGATCGGAGTCTACAGCAAAATCAGCTAAGGCTCAAGATCAAGTTTCAAGAGAATTATAGATAGGAATATTGTACCTCATAATTGATAGGCATAGCTAGCTTAGCTTTGATTTTCTATTTTTTGGTGTAATAAGGAGGTCGGCAAGCAGTAGCAACAGCAACAGCAGTGAAATCACAGTTCCTGGTAGTCCCAGTTACCAAAACTTCCAGAACTACACTGACCTAATTCCTTTATAGCCAAGGATATGTAGGCAACCTCTGAAGCAGGGTTCGGTCAGACGGTTTTCAAAAAATGCTTCTCTTCGAGTGCCAAGCAGGCAAAAATCTCTCATGATTGCTCATTTATCTTTGCCCGAAAATCCTTCGTATCTCCGAGCAAAGAAGGACAGTAGTGAGAACATGATTTTTGTCTCGCTTGAATTATTCCTATAGAATTCTTAGAATTAGGATTTTTCTTTCATTATTTGAATTTTAGGGAATTAATTGCATGATTTTTTGTGTTTGTTTGCATTTTGTGTGCATTTTAGTTATCATAATTCATACAAAAAAAAATAGCACATTTGCATTTAGAACCCAATTTTATATTTTTTTAGGTTTACTAGTTAATTAACATTGCAAAAAATAAGAGAAAATAACAAAAATAATCCTTTTGCATTTTTACTTTTAATTTTCGATTTTTCCTTAGTTTTCTTTTTAAATTAGGATTTAGTTAATTTTAGAAAATTAGAGTTAAATCAGGTCTTCTCATTTTAATTTTGTATTTAACAAAAATTTAAAAAATGAAATGAAATTGAATTGAAATTAAATAAAAGAAAGGGAGTAATTGAAAAGAAAATAAAGAGAAAGGGACAAGGGCCAGCCTGTTTGGGCCAATTTTGTTTAATTCTACCCCAGCCCAAGCCAAATTCCCCAAAACAAACCAGTCCCAATATAGCCCAAACCCACAACTCACCCGGTCCAGCCCCCTTTAATCAAAACGACGTCATTTCAAGTTAGTTTTGATCCTAGCCGTCTATGTTAGTTGATCCAACGGACAGAAGCTAGGGCCCTTTAGATATATTAGTATCGGACCTTCCCTACCCACAAGCCGTCTCTCTCTCACCCCGCTCTCATCAGAGATGACCCCCACCGGCTCTGCTCTAGACCGCCGTCGGAAATCGCCCCACGGCGGCGGCAATCACCCAATCCTGTCCAAATTCACACCACTTGACCGCCTTCCTCTCCTCGTCCCGAATCCATGCCTCATTTCCTTCAAATACTCACCAAACCCTTCAAATACTGAAAACCCTAATGCTGCCTCCGCCGCACACGGCGCCGCCGCCACCCAATCGTTCTCAATTTCGTACCCTTGAACCCCCGTCTCTCCCTCAGTCCAAATCCCTACTTATCATCATTCAAACCCTCCCAGAATGCCTCGATTTTTTTTGGCCTGGAACCCTAATTTTAAAAGGGTGGGGAATACTGATTTATGGACTATAATAGTCCCTAATCACGTGTTTTCTCACGAAAACACATGATTAGGGATGGTTGTAGTCTGATTAAGTCCAAGAAATCATGCCAGTATTCGAGTCCAAGTCGAAATTTTGAGGTATTTCATTTTCTCATCTTCTTTTATATTTTTTCTTTTCATTTCTGATTTTTATTTGTCATTCTTTTATTTTTACTCAGAATTTCTTATTTTTGTTTGAGTTAGGGTTTTATTTAGGGTTCTGTTTTGTTTGTTTGATTTTTTATTCCACGATTGTTACTGTTTATACGTGATATTAGTTTTAGTTTGTTTATTTTGCTATTTTTATATTGTAGTTCAATTTTAATTGTTTGCTTTAATTGTCAGTTTACTGTTCAATAATACAATTAGTCATAGGATATATATTAAGTGGTTAATTCAAGATTAAAATAGGATAGTTTAATTTTATTAATTGAAGAACTGTTGGTTATAGCTGAATAAGTTAGATTTTTAATTAATTATGGTCAATTTAACAGGGCTGGGGGTTTAGTAAATATAGGTTAGTGATTTCAGAAATAGTTCAAGGGTAATTTGGGTATTTTAGACAAGCGAATCTGGTAGTAACTGAAATTGGAAACCCCTAAAACTTTCTAGATGGGGTTCCAATTATAATTTCAGGGATTTAGTGGTCTAACTTGGGCAACAAGCCAATAAATAAGGGACTAACTAGCTAAAAATTAAAAAAAAAAATAAAGAGGGACTTAGGGGGTAAAATAGAAATCTAAAGGCAGCTCTAGTTTTGCCTATAAAAGGCATGCCCATTGCCTTGTTTCATAAGTTTGAAATCTAAAAATCCCCACAAGTTTCTAGAAGCCTTAGAAATCCCAAAATTCTGAAAATTTCAGTTCTAGATCTTAGAGAAAAATCAGAAAAATCCACAAAAATTTAGTTCGAGAAATGCTGAAAGCTCTGAAACTTCTGATAGCCGAAACACTCCCAAAATCACTGTTCCATTGAGTTTATAGAGTGATCTCGAAGCTTCAGGTTCTAAAATTCAATTTCCAGCTTGAATAAGGTTGAAAAATGGTTTGGATACTCCTATTAATTCCGTAGTGAAGGTTTCAGATGTCTTGGGGGATATATCAAGTCAATTTTGGGTCATTCAGGCTTATTTTTGGTTGTTTGATAGTTTTGATATCTGAAATCAAGTCCTGGGTTATTTGACACTATTTTCTGGGTTTAAAATCAATCTGATTGCTGTTGTGTGTTGCTGTTTGCCTAGCTGACCTCAATTTCATTTCATTTTGTGCAAATTTTCAGGTACAAGTTCTGAATCCTTGATAATGTATGCCTGATTTGAGAAATGAAATGGAAGCCTCATGGCTCATTCCACTTGGCTCTTTGCTTGCTGCTCCTGTTCTTCTTTTATTTTTTTATTTTTTTCTGCATTCGTCTATAGTTAAATTCAATTTAAATCTGAATAGTTTAGTGCTGTAATTAATTTGGACTGCTGGACTCTTATTGTTGGAATTATATGAATCTCCTGATGTTTAGAGTTAGATTTAAGTAGTATTAGTTTTGTTATCATGTCATGTTTGAAACTTAAGTTGAGAATATGACATTGGCTTGAATTCAGAGATAGCATATAGATTTATCATGTAGGCATTGAATCATCTCCTGTGGCTTTAAAGGAACTGACTATTTTAGTTTGTTCATCATGTATCCGCCAAAAATGAAATTCAAAGAGTTAAGTTTAATATCAGTATATGCATGGTATTTCACGTTAGCTTAAGGATTTGTGAGTTACTTTAAATTGCTCTCAGAATTCTAGATCAAGTATGTTAGTCATAAATATGTCCCTACGTTGAATAATGTATGTCAAAATTGAAGTGAAGGATGATTTGACTTCGATTTGAATAAATTTGTGTCTTTCATTTGTTTAAAAATCATTAGACCCAATTGGCTTAGAAATCAGAACTTTTGGGATCCAATAAGACCATTTTTCTCAGGCCTGGGCTCGTTCATGAGCCCAGCATGGTAGTTTGCCATTTTAAATGAAGCTTTGGGCTTAACTATATGTTGCGAGCTCAAGTATTATTAGTTCGGTGAATTAGTGTATTTGCTGAATTATGGAATATCAGGGACAGCTTCGAATTAGGCTTTTTCTATGACCCAACGTTGGGTAACACATTTCATAAACGCTGTTAGAATTCTTCACTTTTGGGCTAGTCTTTCAAAGCCCAATATACTGAAAGTTTAATTCCCATTTGAAGTTATTGGATTACACTCATAATGTATTTTGGGCCTTCCAAGTTAAGTGGCAAATTTGAATTAAGAGGTTTTCCTCTTGTTTAAGTTCGAACTTGAACTTGAGGCCCGAATTTTGTAGTGCTAATTAATTAAGCTTTTAGAGACAATCTTTAATAGAGAATAATAGCCTCTTTAGGATGGTCTTTTAAAATAATTTGAGGTGCGCCGCGCCAAATAAAATCACAAATTACGTGGCCCACTTTAATTACTTCATTAAAATATTTAGAACTCCGGACGTGCCATTTAGCAAATTTTCATGGCCTCCTGCAAAGTTAATAACACGTTAGTCACTTTAGGTGCGTCCTTTAATAATTTTACCTTCCTAAACTCGGGTGTGCATTTCATGTGATCCAAATCCAAATCCCAAAATGTTGAGTAAAATATGTCAAGGATTCGGGTGCATTTCATGTGACGTGATCCAAAAATATGTTTTAAATGACGTTCAATTTCCTTAAAATTTGTTAAAAGCGATAAATATTTTAAAAATGGCACTATAGCTTGACATGTATAAAATCAGATTTTTAGCCAATTATAATAGTTTAAGCGACCGTGCTAGAACCACGGGATCTAGGGGTGCCTAACACCTTCCCTCGGGTCAACAGAATTCCTTATTCAGAATTTCATCGATCCCATTCATTAAGGATCCATAGTTAGCCAGCTTATTGTGCTCATGTTGAAGAAGAAACAGACGAAAATCCATGGTACCACGATATCAAGGAATACTTGGCGAAAGGAGAATACCCAGAGCATGCAAATCATACTCAGAAACGTACACTCCGGAGATTATCCAATCATTTCTTCCAAAGTGGAGGAATTCTGTATAGAAGGACTCCAGACATAGGATTATTACGATGTGCATAGGATTATTACGATGTGTTGACGTCAAAGAAGCTTCCATATTGCTCGAAGAAATACACGCTGGAACCTGTGGGCCATACATGAATAGTATTCGTTCTAGCCAAGAAGATACTAAGAGCAAGATACTTTTGGATGACCATGGAAACAGACTGCATTGGGATGTCCAAAAGTGTCACCGGTGTCAGGTACGTGCAGACATAATAAGGGTACCACCAAATGAACTCAATGCAACAAGTGCACCTTGGCCTTTTTCCACTTGGGGAATGGATGTAATCAGTCCGATCAAGCCCGCTGCTTCAAAAGGGCACAGGTTCATTTTGGTAGCCATAGACTACTTCACAAAATGGGTTGAGGCTGCATCTTACAAGGTAGTAACCAAGAAAGTCATCGTAGATTTTGTTAGGGATCATATTATTTGCTGATTTGGGGTACCATAATACATCATTACCGACAATGCTGCCAACCTCAACAACGATTTAATGAAAGCTATGTGTGAAATCTTCAAGATCAAGCATAAGAATTCCATAGCACACATGCCTCAAATGAATGGAGCCGTGGAAGTCGCCAATAAAAACATCAAGATTATTCTAAGGAAAATGGTGGACAACCACAAGCAATGGCATGAGAATTTACCATTCACCTTATTCGGGTATCGTACCACAGTTCGCACGTCAACCAAAGCAACTTCCTACATGCTAGTTTACGGTACTTAAGTTGTCATTCCCACCGAGGTCGAAATTCTTTCTTTGAGAATTATACAGGAAGCAGAACTCAGTGATGCAGAATAGATAAGGAGTCACTATTAACAATTGGCTCTTATTGATGGAAAAAGAATGAATGCAGTATGTTATTGTCAACTTTATCAGAACAAAATGTCTAGAGCTTTCAACAAAAGGGTCAAACCTAGATAATTCGCACCGGGGCAGCGTGTGTTGAAACGAAGCCAAAGGAAAATTTTCACCCAACTGGCAAGGGCCCTACATTGTCCATAGGGTACTAACAGGAGGAGCACTCATACGTGCAGAAATGGACGAGGAAGTTTGGCCAAAGCCTATCAATTCGGATGCAGTCAAGATATACTATATTTAAATTATTTACATTTCTTCATCTGATGTAACTGAACTACGCTTGACCTGATTCCTATTTCAGAGGGGATACGTAGGTAGCCCTAAGGGTTCGGCCACATCTCAATAAAATTTTCATTTTTCCCCACAACCAGAAACTCGAACAAAATT
Source organism: Nicotiana glauca (assembly GCA_026770625.1). Lineage (NCBI taxonomy): Eukaryota > Viridiplantae > Streptophyta > Magnoliopsida > Solanales > Solanaceae > Nicotiana > Nicotiana glauca. The sequence goes on from MU760369.1 coordinate 66,333, forward strand.
TTAAGGAGGACCCTCAAAATTCCAGAGCAAGTGCAGCCGACGTCACCATATGCAAGTCAGCCAGAGAATCGATTAAGAAATTGGGGTAGAATTTTTAGAAGGATTCTCAAAATTCCAGAACAAGTCCAACAAACTTCGTCACATGCAGAACGGCCGATAAATCACTTACTAAACATGGACAGAATTTTGAGAAAGACCCTCAAAATTCTAATGTAAGGAAGCCTTAATGTCTCTAAAAGTATCGAAGTCAGTGGTTCATCTAATTTACTTGATATTACATACCACTTTATTTTCTAATTAATTCTATTTCATCAAATACACGTATATTATTTCGAGCCAGAGGTTACCCAGGGTAACTCAAATCGGATCCTCGGAATAAAGCAATGCAAGCAGGCGAAGACATGAACCAACTTTCCCCGCAAAACTCATGAATTTTCTTTGGATGCAGGCACAATGAACATGACAGGAGTATTCGCAAGTATACACATACCAAAATCAGTATCTTCATAATGCCGTGGCCGCCAAACGCAAATATATCCCCAGTTAAAAAATATTCTGCTCCTACTTGCTATTTGTCCACTTGCATGAGACTAAGCACTGTCTCAAACCTTGTGTAAGGCTAAGCCTTACCTTCCTATTTGCAAAAGGGTAAGCATTGTCTTCCCCTACATGAGACTAAGCATTGCCTCATCTTCTTGCATGAGGCTAAGCACCTCCTTCCCCTGCAAGAGACTAAGCATTATCTCTTCTTCTTGCATGAGGCTAAGCATTGCTTCCCCAAATGAGTAAGTCTAAGCTTTGCCTTTCCTCACACGAGACTAAGCAATGTCTCTCCTTGCATAATCGCAAAAGCTGCATTATTCAAAACCTTGCATTATTCTCTTCTCTCGGGGCTAAGCTCTGCCCCCCGACCTTACATAGGACTAAGATCTATCTTGTGCATCATATCTTTGCATTTCATGGGCTGAAACATCGCCATATTATCGAAAGGCGTCATAGTCCGAAGGCATCATCCACATAGCCAAAAGATACCATTCCGTGGCTTGAGGATCTCTCAATATTGCGCATCATTATTCAAAGGCTTCATGGTTCAGAGGCACCATTATCATGGCCAGAGAACATCATTTCATGGCCTGCAAATCCCTTATCTCATGACTCATGGCCTAGGACGTCATGGTTTAAGGACATTATCCTCCCTATCCGAAGGCAATCCTCATGGTCCAAAGGGAATTTGCATCATGTTTAAATTCTCACGATAACCCACATATGTTTCGCATGCATCGTATTTTATGTTTTTAATGTAGTCCAGGAGGTAACCGTTCTTCGATCAGGAGCAACCTTCACTCTGGTTTCCGCTCATACCATTCACACCCTTCCATTATTTCAAACATAATCGACTCCCATCAATTACTCGTTTTTACTCTATGACCATTCAAATATCTACCCTATGATACATCCATAATATCTCAAATTCACATTCGCAACTTCACAAAAATTTATCTAATACTATCCTACTCAAATAAACCCTTTCTGAAATACACGACCATCCCTATAACAATGCCATCGGTTTCATTCACCGTTGAATCCAGAACTACATATGGCCTGATTCATGTACACCTAGAGATATGTGGGCATCTCAAAGACTAGAGTGTGGCCTATATTTTCCAAATCACCCTATTCGGTCAAAATCGGTCATCATTTCTTTACCCGACAACTCTTCCATCCTTCCCATCCTTCCCAAGTAAATAGGGGTAGTTGTTGATACCCGATTTTTCCCTCATATTTTTTAAATATATATATATACTTTCAAAATAGTACGTATGAAACATCATTTGACTTATAAACACATACAAGCATGTTTCCTAATTTTTTATAATTTTAAAAGATTTTTAAATCAATTTATTCCCATATTTTATTATATAAATACTCCTTAATTGCATCACAAATTATTTTACAATGATTTTATCATATTATTTCAACACTTACACCCATATTATGTTTTATATATTTTTAACATATTTATCATAAATACATTTGCATTTTAAAGGATAAAATTGCACATTTTACAATAATAGACCATATACACTTATAATTACTTTATTTATGTAAAAAGTAACTTTTTATATTTTTAAAGTATCGATTAATTGATATTAATCATTTTTATGTACAAATATTATTTTTGTTACTTATCTATTATTTTTTATAAATTATTTGTCTAATAAATTGGGTATTTAAAATCTTGCCCCAATTTTTAATTAAATTTTTAGACCTAAGATACCCAATTACTTAGCCCAGTCCGCCTAACCCAATACCCATTTTACCCAACCCAAACCCCCTCTTCAACCTTGCCCGTTAATCTTGAGAGATTAATGGCTCACATTCAATACCCCCTTTCAATTTAGCCCCCCCCCCCCCCACCCCAAACAAAAA
>MU760369.1:80396-138191 GCA_026770625.1 Nicotiana glauca
AAGGGTTTTAAAATGACATTTCATCCGCGACTTGGGGGTTATTTTCCTCCATTGTTGAGCATCTTGGGAGCTTTTTGGGAGCCATTGAAGAGGGTTTTGGCTGGGAATCAATTGGAGGTAAGTCCCATGGCCTAGAAACATCATCTAATTATGATTTCAACATTTAAATTCATGGAAATTTGGTTTAAAAGTGAAGAACTAGGGCTTAGGTTTTTGAATGAGAATTTGTGATTTGAGGGGCCAAATGGACTCCGATTCTTGTGAATTTGATATGTACGGACTCGTGGCGAGAAGAGGAATAAGGTAATGTGAATTTTGTAATTTTTCGAGAAGTGGGCCCGGGGCTTGGGTTTTGCTAGTTTCGAGATTTTTGCTATTTCTCGATTGTTTTCGATTAGGTATTGTTCCCGTAGCATATTGTGATATATTCGCTCTGATTTTGGTTAGATACGATGCGCGTGGAAGCCGATTTGAGGGGCAAAGGCGTCGCGAGCTAGAGATTTCACCGGTTCGAGGTGAGTAATATTTGTATATAATATCCTGAGGGTTTGAAACCCCGGATTTGCATATCATAGTGCTGTATCGAGGTGACTTGCACGCCGGATAGGGAGCGTGGGGTAGAGCACCATTGGGAATTGTGACTTGGTCCGTCACGACTGATGAAATTACTAAGTATTTGGCTGAACTACTTGTTATCATCATAGTTTGGACTGATTACCATGTTTTGGGCTTCATGCCGATTATTTGAATCCTTTAGGGATTATTATCACTTTTTCCATGATACTTAGCATGTTAAATGATTTCGGTCCTGAGTTAAACACTATTTTGAAATGTCCAGACATACTTCTAGGGTTTTAAAACTTAAACTACATATTTTAACGTTCAGAACTGAGAACTGTTATTTGAATATTTCCCTAGTGGCTTATGTGCATTTTCTGGACTGGGGATGGATCGGGCTACACGCCGCAGCGGTGTGATATTGATATTGCGCTTGTGTTGTAGGAGCCCCTCCGGAGTATGAACCCCCACAGTGAGTGCGGGTACCCAAATGGATCGGGCTGCGCGCCGCAGCGGTCATGTGCATTGCATTATATTCATGCATTGGTTCTTGTTTGTACTACGTGGCATGACATTCAGCACTCTCATATCATTGGCATCCATGTTATTTCTTGCACTGTTACCAGATACCCTGGTGTTATTTGTTAATGGAGTGATGTGCCCGAGGGGCTGGCTTATGTGCGGACTTTCACTATCTGATTATGCATTCATTTGCAAAAGAGGTTTTTAACTGAGCCAAATATTTTCTAAAGCATTTTCACGGAATTACTGATTTCTCATAGGGTTGTGCTATCCCATATTGCATGATGGAGTGCTCTTACGTGATTTCTTGCCACTCAGTTATTATTTACTCTTATTACTCACTGAGTTGGAGTACTCACTTTACTCCCTGCACCTCGCGTGCAGTTGCAGATATTGTTCACCTGGTAGTGGGTTATTAGCGGATTGAAGGTATTACTATTGTAGCTGAGCAAGGTGACCGCCAGCGTTCGCGGCATCGGACTTCATCTTTTGAACTCCAAATTTTATTTTGTATATATTACTGGTCCTGTAGTGGTGTTCAGTCTTCTTTAGATGCTCGTGACTTGTGACACCCCGATCGGGCTGTGTTGGGTGGTAAATATTAGTTATTAATGCCATTAAGTCGTATTATTCATTTATTTATGTTTATTAACTATTAAAAAGGGGCATTGTTGTTCTGTTGGCTAACCTTGTCTTCACGAGAGACGCCATCACGACCGGGTTTGGGAATTGGGTCGTGACATCTCGATATTTGAGTGACATTGCCCTAATTGACTTTCTCAAGACCAATTGGGTGTCAAAATTGTGCAAGCAATATAGGCTCAAGTCGGGTATACTATCTCTAGATTTAACCTTTAATTGGGGCTATCAATCTCTTGAATACGCCCCGATTCCTTGTTGGACTAATTTTCCTAGACTCAAGTTATCTTTCTCATGAAGATCCCAATTCAAAAAGGCACAACCTAGTGTTTGCAACCACTAATTCAACATGGAAAACACACAGTCCAAATATCAACCACCCATAAATATTTTTCCTAAAATAAAAGACCCATCAAATACCCACACTAGGGTTGAGCCACAACCCTAGCTAATGGGTCTAGCTGCTCATAATAATGGAAGAAATCAGATATTTAGATGAAGAATAACCCATATAATATAATTACAAGCTAAGATTTAAAAATTCAATGTTGAACTAGCTACAAAATTACTTAAAATAGGTCCAAAACTTCCTTCACGTGCTCAGCTAAGATAAAGATACCCTAAAAATATGAAAAAGAAGTATTTATACTAGGCCAGATTTTCTAGACAAAAATACCCCTGATGGAGGTATCGCAGTCCGCAAGAAATGGAGCGCGATAGTGATTGGGCTTTTAGCTTCAATTTTCTGTTCTCTGAATCCAGCCACCGCGAACTACAATAAATGGACCACGGCCATGGTGGCTTTATCGCGGACTGCGACAAATGGAATGCGGTCGTGATGTCTTGAATCTTCCAAACTTCATATTCTCTCAATCCCTTCTCCGCAGACCGCAACAAATAGAATACGGCCACGATGAGGCTACCACGACCGCGATGAATCGACCGCAGACCGCGTTGCTTGAACTTCCAAAATAGTATCCTCTCTGATGTTTGCCACTGCGGACCGCGCTAAATGGACTACGGCCACGGTAGGTCTATTATAGCCGCATTCGATTCTATGCTACAGCGGTGCTTTGATTTGCCCATGGAACTTGTGCAGGTTTCACTCCTTTTTGAGCTGGTTTTGACTTCTTGTCACTTTTTTTTAACCAAGCACTGCAAACAAGCACAACATGTAAGCTTTCGGGATTACTTATATACATTTTTAATCCAAAACTCAAGCAAAAAGAAGTATAAATTAAACTAGAATCCCTAGTTATCAACTCCCCCAAACTTAAGCTCTTGCTTGTCCTCAAGCAAACAAAATAAGTCCCACCTCCTTAAGAATAAAACCAAGAAAATTCAGCTGACCTAAAGTGACCACATCTTGCATCAATTAGGACTAACAATTGCCCTCAATTCAAATGAATCATTAACAACATTCAACCTTCTAAACACCGTGGTTTTAGTGCGACACAAGAGCATCAAGAATTGACTCAACTCATCAAGGAGACTCTTTCTACTACTTTGGTCATTGTGGAACCCAAACTCATACTCCTCACTCTTCCTTAAGCAAGACCTCACTTTTAGATTGTAGCACTCAGAATGAGGATTGTGGGAAACACACTCTTCTCTTTCGAAGAAAGGTCATAAGTCCGGCTCTAAGTACCATAAGCTTGCCCCTTATGTGAGTCACCACTAATGTAAGCTTCATTCAACTCAAGATCATATAGGGATTTTGTGGGGATACAATGAAGGATTTTGGTTTAGGGTAGGAAATATTTGGTCTAAGTAGGTTTCATCTTCCCTTAAGCACTTCATTTTGCTTTATTTTGGCATACATTCTCTTGACTTTTTGAGTCATTTACTTCTTTATTAAGGGTTAGAGAGATACGCTGTCACTCTTTCTTATTCATTTCAACCCTCTTTCTCCTTTCTAAACTTTCCACACCTTTCATCTTTTTACTTTTATTGAATCCCTTCATTTCTTCTACATGTTCATTCTTTTTGGCTTTTTGATTGTTTTTTTGTACCTTTTACCACTTTGTTGCATTCCTTGTCTCTCCCCCCAAACTTATCATTTTGCCTTGAGCTAAGGAGAGATCGGGTTCCAAGAGAGGGTCTTTTTGGAATGGGTAAAGGCTTGTATCATGGTCTTTGAAAGAAAAAGGGCTACTACTCAAAGGGGTTGACTAGAGATATTATCATTGGTAGTCTATGGATGTTTTCAAGATATCATTCGAATCAAGGAGAGGCTATAATCACTTTTCAAGTCAAACTGCACTTAGGATTTCACCTAGACAAACATTCAGGGTAAGCTCTAGACTCAATGGCATGGGACTTGGACTATCAATTCAAGTTCTCACTAGACAAGCTATAGGATTGCTAAAGAGATAGAGTCGAGGTCCCACAACAAACTTAGCTAAGATTTGAGAAACACAAATGGTCCCAAAAAACCGCTTGATGATTATCGGCCAACACAAGAGTCTTAAGGTCACAACTGTCACTATCCTATACACACCAATTTGTTTTTGACCATAAGATCAAAGGCAAATGTGTTAGGCCCAAGTGAATCTCCGCTTGACGTACTAAAAAAATAAAAAGAAAACAGACTCAAACCCTTAAGAAGGTTGTCATGCCATCCATTATCGGGAAGAGCCACCCGGTTCATACGAATTCCATATTTGGAAAGAACCGAGGCATTAAAAAAATCAAAGGCTTATTGAACGCAAAACTCAAAATAAGAAGCTATGAGAATGAAGTAAGAAGCTATGAAAGAAAATGCAGAAAATAAACTGAATATGTACAATAGGGGATTTAAACGAATATATATAAGAGGGAATGAATATATACATCAAAAGGTAACTTTACATACAGACCAAGGTTGCAAAATATGAAAAGTGAAGTAAACTGGTAAAATTATATACATACCAAAAGTGAAAAAGCATAATGAAAAGGAAAATAGTATCATATTTACAATCCAACATCATTAGAATAGGGCTACCCCCTCAAATGAAAGCTAGCATTGTCCTCAATGCTAACTAGCCAAAAATAAGCGCAAAAAAAAAAAACAAAGGGAGATAAAGAGTAAAGAAACTCCCTATTGGTCCTCCGTCTGCATGGGATCATGAGCCTAAGACCATAGGTCCTCTAGCTACTCGAAAACTTGTGACTGGATCCCTGTAACCTGTGCTTGCACTGGGACCTGAGGCTGCTCTGAGATCTGAGGCTGGCTAGAGGAAACTCCCGCCGGGTCCTCCAACTCAATCACTGCATCAACTACCTGGGGGATCACTCTCTGTCTCTTTGGTGCCCTCTCCAACTCCTGCTCCGGCTCAATATGAGATGCTAGAGTAGCTTTTTGTTCTGAATGATCAGAAATAGTAGCTCCAATGGAAAATGATCAGCAGCCTTCATCTTCTCCACTTCTACCCTCAACTCCTTCACATACTCCTTTGAGGCTCGAGTCTTTCTCAACTTCTTTGTCTTCTTTGTCAGATCCTTTAATGCCTTCCCATGAGCACCTACAGCCTCCAATATCAGTTGCTAGTTCTCCAGGAGCTTTTTTTGGTTGTCCAGATGCTCCTTGAGAATCTCCTCCAGTGAAGCTGGAACCTGTGGCTGTGGGGGTACGGATTGGGCTACCACCAAGCTAGAAAGCACAGACAGCTTAGAAGTAGTTGTCTGCATCCGGGTGTTAATGCTGGCAAGTGTTTGGCTCAAACGGTGGACAGTCAATGGGTAGGATGAGGATGAGGGGATAACTGGAGTAGTGGAAGTAGATGGTCTGGGGACAATATATAGTGTGGTTGAGCGAGGATGAGAAGACATGACTACTACTATTAGTTCTTCAGACTAGCTAGTAGAAGTAGTGGCTTTGCCTTTAAGATCCTTGGCTTTAGGGTTGTCATCAGCCTTTAGGCTATACCAGGTAAATGGCATTTTGGGTTTCACCTTCACATCAAATCATCTTTCCTCCACCTCCTGGTCTTCAAAATACATTGTAAGAAAATTTGGTAAAGGGTATGATCTGTCACCATTGTTGACCACCCTAGAGATCACCCTAGACATAGCATTCCTGACATTGATCGGGTAAACTGCCATAATAAATGCCACCAATACTGCCCGAGAGAGCGACATAGAGTTTTCATGGGTAGTGGGGTCTAACCTAATGCATACAAAAGTCTCCCACCCCTTTTACTTGAAGTTTAAAGTCTTCCTCAGAATTTGAACCCCTAGTGTCAACCAAGCTGGGTGCTGCCCCGTAGTGCCAGATATTTTGCTAACCACAGACGGGCTGCCTCATCCAATGCTACATTTTCTAAGTATTATGATTCATCTTCCTCTTGAAATCCCAGGTAGTCATTAATTGCCTTCCCATCGAAAATCACTTTCAAGTTCCTCACTTTAGTCACTTTGGTATCCTTCTTGATGTGGGCAACATTGGCGTAGAACTCTTTGACTAAGTGCTCGTTTGCCTCTGGCACCCTGCTGGTGAAGTAATCCCACCTAGTCGTTCTCTGAATTGCCTCTTCGCATTAGGGTTGTGAGGCAGGAGATCCCTCTCTATGAACTGGTGCTCAATAATGAGCAACCTTAGAGGTCACCATTCCCGGAACTTGTGGTATGTTAGCTCACCAACAAACCTCCTTTTCCATACCTCAAGGTTTCTAGTTCTCTCCACACACCCGGGTTGGGATTCTTACCCTTCTTCTTCATCAATTGGATCCTCACCGGGTGACGTAGCCGTAGGTATTGTAGAGGTTGCATTATCACTAGTTTCTGCTTAGCCCTTAGATGACTTAGATGAAATTGGAATTGAAGCTTGAGCAGTAGGAGATCCTGGATGGCTAGGTTCATATCTTAATCTCAATCTCTCCGGGAAGTCAGGAACATACTCCGGCTCTGAATCAGACTCATATGCCTCCCGGGAGGGCAAATACTCACTTCCCTCTAAATGGGAAGTATCTCTATCTGCCGCCTTTATTTGTTTTCTGGTTTACCCAATTACTTTCCGGACTTGGGGATCAATTTGATCATTCCTTGTCCCCTACCCCATGAGGACTCTCCTTTTCCTTTTTGTTTTTCACCACTTCCTCTTGATTTGACCATTGTATGCAAAGAGAATTTAGTTAATGTTTGTTAGTGTCACACTACCAGAAGAAACGGTGAAGAATATGAATGAAAATAGCTGATGACCGTGGACTACAGAAAAAGCATTGCGACCGAACAGGCACCACCACAGATCGCATAAAATAGCATCGCAGACCGCAGTAGGGTGGGGTTCAGACTACCCACCTTCTGATTCAGGCCACCGCGGACCATAAAAAAATAATGTGCATCGCAGTAAGGCACCACGGTCGCAGTCCTTAAAATCACCCTCTCTGAATTTTACCACCGCAAAGCACGAAAAAATACCATGCGGCCGCAGTGAGGCACCGCGGACCGCAAAAAATCAATTGCGGTCGCGGTAAGCAGTACGCAGCAACACAAACGTAGGGTTTTAAATTTTTGTACATTTTAGCATTAATCAACCTATTATCAACCCACTAGGTAGTTCATCACAATGTTTGACTAATTAACCCTAATCTAAACAACATTATGTAACCCCCAAGTCAAAAATTAAAAGAAAAGGGAAGAAGAAGAACTATGAACTAATAAATTAAAACAAAATTAAAGACTAGGGAAAGATTTAAAGTACCAGAGATGAGATGCAATAAAGATGATTGAGAATAAGTTTTTGAATTTGTGTACTTAGGGTAGTGATGAAAAGTACTTTATCTCTTTAGATTGCAAATGAGCGAAAAGTGTAAAAGGGGGCCTGAGGTCCAATTTAAAGAAAAAGTACTTGGGACCCACTCTAACTACCCACCGCGACCACAAAAGATCCACCGCGGACCGCAGTAACTAAACACAAGAGTCACCAGCAAGGGCTTCACCACGGACCGCAAAAAATGCATTGCGACCATGGTGAAAACTTCAGAGAACCTCCACTTTTGGTCATTCAGCACTGCGGACCGCAATGAAATTTTTTCCCCCACGATAAGGCCATTGCGGACGCAAAAAATGCAATGCGGCAGCAATCCAAACTTCAGAGAGTGCAACTTTTTTTCAATTTTATCTTGCATTGCATCAAAATAACCCTACACACATCTCATAACTAGTTAGTCTAAAAGCAAATCCTACACTAGAAAGAAAATCAAAGAAAGACACATGGGTTGCCTCCCAAGAAGTGCCTGATTTAACATTGCGGCATGATGCAGGTTACCATCAAATCACTTTAGATGGATCATTTCCACCACGTGGCTATCATCAATCTTGCCAAGATAGTGCTTGACTTTGTGCCCATTAACTTTAAAGATCTCTCCATTTTTGTTTTTCAAGTCAAAAAAAACAAACGGATTCATAAGCACCACTTCAAAAGGTCCACTCTATTTCATCATAAGCTTTCCTGGAAACAGACGTAACTGAGAATTGAACAAGAGAACCAAATCACCCACTTTGAACTCCTTGCCACGAGCATACTTGTTATGAATGTACTTTATCTTGTCCTTGTACAAGGATGAACTGGAGTAGGCATGAAATCGAAATTCATCAAGTTCATTAAGCAGCTCTACATGAATGATTTAGCTTCCTCAAAGCCCATATGGCCTTGTGCTCTAGCTCGACTGGTAGATGGCATGGTTTCCCAAACACCTACTGGTACGAAGACATACCAATCGGAGTCTTGTAAGCAGTCCTATAAGCCCATAGAGCATCATCCAATTTCTTTGACCAATCAATCCTATTTACATTGACCATCTTTGACAATATACTCTTGATTTCCCTGTTTCAGACTTCAACTTGGCCACTCGCCTGAGGATGATAAGGAGTAGAAACTTTGTGATCGACACCGTGCTTTGCAAGTAAAGTGTCAAAAGCTCTATTGCAAAAATGAGATACCCCATCACTTATGATTGCTCAAGGAGTACCAAACCTAGTAAAAATATTATTCTTGAGAAATGCAACAACGCTCCGGGCCTCATTATTGGGTAAAGCCACGCTTCAACCCAATTTGAAACATAATCAACTGCCACTAGAATGTATGTGTTGACACATGAACTAACAAACAGGCCCATGAAATCAATGCCCCACATATCAAAAATATCAACTTTAAGGCATCTCATCCTTCTTCGAAATTCCACCTGCTCTTTAACATTCGTTGCATCTCTTTACAAGTTCACTAGCATCCTTGTACAAAGTTGGCTAGTAAAACCCATAACTAAGAACTTTTGAATTTGTCCTCGCCCCACCATGATGACTGTAAAACCTCCTTTTTTCCTACACCCCCAGAAAGGAGTATATAAGGGATTAAGGGAGTTTTTCCAATTAAAGGATAATCGAAACGGGATTATTTTATTACACAATTCAGAGTCGCCACTTGGGATAATTTATGGTATCCCAATTCACCGCTTCAAATCCCGAATCAAGGAAAAGATTGCCTCTGTATTATAGTCCGCGAACACAAAAATTCGGGTAAGGAATTCTGTTAACCCAGGAGAATGTGTTAGGCATTCCCGGATTCCGTGGTTCTAGCACGGTCACTCAACTGTTATAATTGGCCTATTATCTGATTTTATTACATGTTTTAGCCTATGGTTCAATTTTTATTTTATAACCGCTTTTAATTATTTTTTAGGAAGATTGCAACGTTATTAAAAATACGTCTTGAACCACGTCACATAAATGCACCCGCGGTCCTTGACATATTTTATCTAACATTATTGAGATTTGGATTTGGGTCACATAAATGTGTACCCGATTTTAGGAAGGTAACTTATTAAATAACGCACCTAAAGCAACTACGCATTTTTAAGTTTGCGAGGGCCATGAAAAATTCAACTAATGGCATCACCTCGATTTCTAAAGGATTAAAATTAATTAAGTGAGTGCCATGGGTTATAAATTTTGTTTGGCATGGAAAACCTCAAATTATTGATGGAAAAGCATTTGACTAAATAAACTACCGATATTCATGTTTAAGACTAATTAGGTACCACAACTACGCCACGGAAACCGTACCCGAAACTATGATGAAATGCAGACCTGAACTGGTTATATGAAGATTATAGGCAGTGTTACATTGCAAAACCAATAGGAATAAAACTTAAAAGGCTTGGTTGGTTTTTACTTATTCCTTGAAATTACTTACACAACTTCACTATCTAGTGATATAACTATTACAATTAATGCAAAGTCAAATATGTTGAATTTCCTACGAAGGCTCACGAGATGAAAGACCTTTATTATGCAAATCATACCAAATAGCCTCCTTACATGGAAAAATTCTGGACATTAATTTAGTTCATGACCAAAGTATCAGTAATCTTTCTCCCTCAAACAATTTATCACAAAACTATGGCCACTATACGTATATTATTCTTGAACACTTAACAGAACAAAACCTTAGAAATCAACTTCAATATATTCCTAGTTCTATTAATGAAATCTTGCACACAACAAAAGCAAACATTCGTATTGCCACTCTCATGTAATTAACAAGTCCGGCCACAAAACTCGAGCAAATTTCTCCAAAACAAATAGGCACTAAGTATTGCAATAAAATTCATACTCGACACAGCTAACAAGAATTATACAGTTTAATGAAATGTTATTGAATCATGGCCATAAACATCACTGATACTAACTAAAAAGGAACGGACCTTTGGCAAATTGAAACTCAACCTCAAATTTGAAACAGAGCGACGATTTCAAATCGAACCTCGACGCCATCGAAAAACTCTAGGGATTTTAAGCTCAACACTTCTGCTAGATGTTCACCCACTTCGGATTAGCAGCAGATGGGCGCGAACGAAATGGTGACAGTGAGCATGTGAATGTGTTCTCCGGCGAAAGGTCAGGTTGGCGATGGAATTTGGCAGGGTAATTGTTGGGTTTCGGAAGATGGAGATGGGAGGGTCCCTAGGAAGATGAGATTTTGTACAGGGGGATCTATCCCTTTGTGAATTGTGGCTGATCTCCCCCATTTTTGTCCCGCTCCTTAGGGTCTTGTAGGTGTAGAGTATAGGTTACATTTTGTGTATTTTTCCAATTAGTCCCTAGGTTTTTTTGTGTTAAGTCCTTAGAATCTTTTGATTTATTTTTTGTTCCAAAGAAGAGTCTAGAAGGGTCCCTAGGGTTGGCTTAATGGGTATTGGGTATTGGATATTGGGTATTGGTCCAAGAATTGGGCTCTAAAACTCTTAAAATTGTGGTTTAACACCTTAATTGACTCCTTTTTAAAATAAGATAAAAATACTACACAATGTCAAAGCTAATCCTAATTAATTAAACTAAGCATAAAACTATTTTTGTGTTTTCAAAATTATATAAAGATAAAAATAAGGTACTATTTTTGTATATTTTTTTATTTCTGAAAAATATATAAACTAAAATATTTTTTGTAATTTTTATTTTTCTTGTAATAAAATAAAGTAAAAGAGTCAAAATTAATTGAAATAGCCATATTAGGCCTAAATTAAATATATACGTGCTAAAATCTAAAAAATCTCGGGGAGGGTCAAAAATCACATGTCTACAGTTGCCCCTCTTTGACTGGGAATACGAAGTATATTCAGACAAAGAACGACTAGACAGGTTTTTTGACCCGATCCTTATTTAAGGAGACCATAACTAAGAGAAAAGGGAAATGTGACCGAGCCCTGGTATCTGAGCTGCCTACATATCCGTGGCTATAAAGGAATCAGGCCACGTGTATTTCAGAAGTGAGCGAGATGATGGAGTATGCCAAGGTGGAGAGCCTATCGAGGTGCCGTTCCACCGAGGTTCCGATCCGTGGTCCTATTATTACATCAAAAATCAAAAAATAAGAAAGACTAGCTAAGCCTGTCAACTATGAGTTACAAGATTCATATCTATAAGTCTTCTGAAGCTTGATCTTGAGTCTTGAATGGTTCTTCATGCAGACTTTAGATTTGAACCTTGGCGTTTTTAGCTGCATGTGCTAATTCGTTCTTCTTGAGCTTTTTAGATCAAGACCGGACATGTAGTGCTTGTGACTTCAACCCTCATGTCTTGAGCAGTTCACATCTTTCTCTACTTTTGCATTTTGGATTCACTTCTATTTTATTCTGGATTGTGACTAACTTTTGTTGATCATCTCGGACTGTTGACTCGCATTCTTGCTGTGAACTTCTGTTACATCTAACTTGAATTGAATTCTGAATTGTACTCCCTTGTTCTCCATGTAGGCACCAGGTGGGCGCCTGACTGCCAAAACTTAAACTGTATCCCCTTGTTCTCCAGGTGGGCGCCAGACTCCCAAAAACTTGAATTGTATCCCCTTGTTCTCCAGGTGGGCGCCTGATTGCCAAAAACTTGAATTGTATCCCCTTGTTCTCCAGGTGGGCGCTTGATTGCCAAAAATTTGAATTGTATCCCCTTGTTCTCCAGGTGGGCGCCTGATTGCCAAGAACTTGAACGGTATCCCCTTGTTCACTAGGTGGGCACCTGATTGCCAAAAACTTGAACTATATCCCCTTATTCTCTAGGTGGGCACCTGATTTCCAAAAACTTGGACTGTATTCCCTTGTTCTCCAGGTGGGCTCCTGATTGCCGAAAACTTAAGTTGTATTCCCTTGTTCTCCAGGTGGGCTCCTGATTGCCAAAAACTTGAGTTGTATTCCCGTATTCTCCAGGTGGGCTCCTGATTGCCAAAAACTTGAACTGTATCCCCTTGTTCTCCAGGTGGGCGCCTGATTGCCAAAAACTTGAATTGTATCCCCTTGTTCTCCAAATGGGCGCCTGACTGCCAAAAACTTGAACTTTATCCCTTTGTTTTTCAGGTAGGCGCCTGATTGCCAATACATGGACTGTATTCCCTTGTTCTCCAGGTGGGATCCTGATTGCCGAAAACTTGAGTTGTATTCCCTTATTCTCCAGGCGGGCTCCTGATTGCCAAAAACTTGAATTGTATTCCCTTGTTCTCCAGGTGGGTGCCTGATTACTGAAAGTTGAACAGTATTCCCTTGTTCTCCAGGTGGGCTCCTCATTGCTGAAACTTGAATTATATTCCCTTGTTCTCCAGGTGGGCGCCTGATTATCAAGACTTGAGTTGTATTCCCTTGTTCTCCAGGTGGGCGCCTGATTGCTGAAACTTGAACGGTATTCCCTTGTTCTTCAAGTGGGCGCCTGATTGCCAAAAACTTGAACTATATTCCTTTGTTCTCCAGGTGGGCGCCTGATTACCAAAAACTTGAATTATATTCCCTCTAAAATTGTTGCCTTTGAACCTGATTACAACAAAACAAACAAAACAAAAGAAATTTTCCTGCCCCAGTTTGGTGCTGGGCGCATCTGTGAGTGTTAATTGAATCATGTTACCCAAAGATCACTAAGAATTTGAAAGCTAGATCCCATTATTCAGGAGGGTCCTGACAACTCCTAGTTAAATGACAGTTTTTAAATCCAACTTATATCTTCTAAAGGTATGACTTCTGCTAAATCTTGTTATCTAAGATGGGCTTAAAACTACATCCCATTATCCAGGAGGGTCCTGACAACTCTTAACTAAACGAAAATTATAAATCTAAAGGTATTACTTCTGCTAAATCTTGTTATCTAAGAGGGTCTTAAAACTACATCCCATTATCCAGGAGTGTCCTGACAACTCTTAACTAAACGATAATTATAAATCTAAGTTATATCTTCTAAATGTGTGACTAAATCTTGTTATCTGAGAGGGTCTTAAACTTTTAAACTACATCCCATTATCCATGATGGTCCTGACAATCAAAAATCAAGTCTTATCTTAAGAGTGACAATTTTACGGCTAAGTTATATTACCATACAACAGAACTTATGCTAAACCTTGTTATCTAATGGAAATCTTAAAGCTAGGACCCATTATTCAGGAGGGTCCTGAAAACTCCTAATTGAATCCTATCTTAGACATGCAAACTTTGAAGCCAACTTATATTCCTTTGGGGTATATTTATGCTAAATTATGCTACTCGTAATTGTTTTGAAATTTAAACTAGGTCCCATTTTCCAGGAGGGTCCTGAAAACTCCTAATTGAATCCCTTTTTTAGACATGCAATCTTTGAAACCAACTTATATTCCTTTGGGGTGCATTTATGCTAGATTATGCTACTCATGATTGTTTTGAATTTTAAACTAGGTCCCATTTTCCAGGAGGGTCATGAAAACTTCTAATTGAATCCCTTTTTTAGACATGCAATATTTGAAACCAACTTATATTCCTTTGGGGTGCATTTATGCTAGATTATGCTACTCATGATTTTTTAAATTTTAAACTAGGTCTTATTTTCCAAGAGGGTCCTGAAAACTTACCGTCAAACCTGTCTGGTGCGTGCCTTTCCTTGCGGTGGGTTTCTGCGAAACAAACGAAATTTCTGCCCCTGTTTCAATCAAAGAAAAATCTTGTCAGTTTAAAATGTGGTGGTTTGTTTGTGGCCTTGAACTTTGAGGGAGATTGCTCCTTCACTTCCCATGATGACTGATTTCCACTCGAATACCTTGCTTGTTTATGGAATAACCCCTTTCTCTGTCGTCCTCATCACATAAAATACCTTTTCTCCGTTCAGACCCAATATCCTCTATTTGCTGCATTGCATGAACTGGCATCTCCCCAACCTTTGTGTCTCACATGAATCCCAAAGAACGTCCATTCCCCCCACTCTGTGTATATGCTGTTCTTTCTTGACTTAACCACTAGCCTTGCCCTTGCGGTCTGTTGCTCCTTCACTTGCCATGATAACTTATTTCCATTCGAATACCTTTCTTGCTCCTTGACTAACCACTTCCTTTGTCACCCTTAGCACAGAAAATACCTCTTCTCCGTTCAAAACCAATACCTTTTATCTATTGCATTGGTCCTGAACTGACATTTACCAACCTTTGGTTCTCACATGAACCCCAAAGCATGACACTTATCACCCCCTCATTGCGTATGCTGTTCTTTCTTGACTTAAACCACTGGTCATGTCCTTGAGGTCTACGGCTCCCTCATTTGTCATGATAACGTTGATTTCTGCTTGGAAGATCTTGCTCGTCACTGGTTTACCACCCTCTTGTCAATTATATCATAGGAAATACCTTTGATTCGTTCACCCTAAACCTTCATTTGTTGCATTGTTCATGAATTGATATATACCAGGCCTTTGTATTTGACAAGGGTCCCAAAGTATGTTGATTGTTGCCAACTCGGTGTGCTTGTTGTTCATTCCTGACTTATAATGCTTTGATGTGCTAACCAGATCCCGTTTAGTGAAATTGAGAAGCTGGTGGCAAATTTTGAAGTCATTCCTCACTTGTTATGACCAAACAGACTCGGGAAAAGGAAGTAAACAAAACAAAAGGAACAAAGTAAAGGACAAAGGAAAGAGATAATCAAGAAAGCTACAAAGTAGAAACCTATCAGATGTGGATACCAACTCTAATGACCATGACATGCGCCTGCGGATATTCTGTCAAGCAAGTCTGATGTTCAGCTCTTGTCGTACCTTTTTGCCGTAAAACTGGGCTTCAATGCTCCGATTATCCAATCTGATTCGCAATCCTTATTCGACTTGTAGTGCCCGTGAAGGTTTTCACCAATAAGACTCTTATTTTTCATTACTTTCCTGCTTGGACCGGAGTGTTGCCCCTGAGATGAATCACCTCTTATTGCTCGACTTGGCATTTCTTGAAGACTTATCAGAAGGTCTTTCTTTGGACTGTAATATGGGCTTTTGGATAGAGTTAGAAAGAAAGGGTATTAAAGGCGCAAAGCAATTTAGATGGGTTTAAAATTATAACTTTTGGAATCAAATTTCTTACAACAACCACAACTTCTGCCCCAGTTTCTTGCTTGGGGACTTTGGATTTTTTTTTATGAGATCGAACCATGAGGCTGCCTACGTATCCTTAAAAAGAATCAGGTCGAACGTAGTTCACGTCATAGAAATTACTTTGTTATTGTGATTTCTCTTTTCTTTTTCTTCCTCTTTCTCTTCTTTTCTTTTCTTTCTTCCTTTTCTCTTTTTGTTGTTTTTTTTTCTTTTCTTTTTCTTCTCTTTTCTCTTCACTTTTTTTTCTTTTCTTCTTCCTTTTTCCTTTATCTATCTTTCACGCTTGTGTTTCTGATCTTTGCTACTGATTCCGAAAGAGGGGTATGAAATAAAATAAATAAGGCTCAAAGGGGTAACGAAGGATAAGGTGTTTAGATAGCAGAACAAAATGCCTTCGTCATTCCAATCTTTAAAACATGCCAAGTACAAACAACATGATTAAACAAACCAAGGAAAACATTTGTAACATCTTTTGATTGTGCCAGACTTGATAACCATACCCACACATTCGCCTTCTACATCTGTTAAATACAAAGCACCATTGGACAACACTCTCACTCTCACTCTCATTACCACGAACGGCCCCTGCCAATTTGGGCAAACTTGCCTTTAGCTTCAATCTGATACGGCATGATGCATTTTAATAGTATTTGTTTATGCTCTATCTGCCCCAATTTCACATGTTTTGGGCTTCAAATGATCTCAAAGTGTCCAAATCTATTCTTATTTTCCTCAAGTGCCCCTATCATCTTCAAAAATGCTTCATGACTAAACTAACTTTTGAGCCCAGGCTGAGAACTACGCATGCATGTCATGTCACTAGAACTAGCATGAAAAGAACTATAAAAGGAGAAGAGAACTAAACAAAAATGACTAGAAATGGCAGAAAAATAGAGAATTGCATTAGACAGACGGTAGAAGGGTTTGAACAGCAAGACAAGCAAACTATACCGGGGTTATAACACTAGAACAAACCTAGACAGCACTAAACAAGCTACTATGACTAAACAAACTAGGTAGAATGAAAGGATCGAAGAGTTTGAGTCACAAGACAATATCCGGATTACAACCCTGAAATAACCAGAACAACAGAAATGACAACAAAATAAACCACCAGAACTCCACTCCAACTGACCAAGAAATGGAGCATCTTCCCAATTACCAAGCACGACATCTTAGCCACTGAGTTTTGCATCAATATTGCCAAGACCATTATCAATTTTAATCAACAAGTTCCCAAGAGGATTCGCATGCTCACTGACACTGTCATTGACCACAACTACCGCTTCTTGAATCATTCTTTCTATTTCCCTTTTCAAAGAGCGACAATCTACATTGCTATACCCCTGGACATTAGAGTGGTGCATGTATCGAACAGCAGGATCAAAGCCTTTCGCATATTGGTCGGGAGTATAGTCGAGGAGCGGCTCAATCAGGCTAGAATGCTTTAAATTTTCAAACAAACTTGTGTAGGATTCTTCGATGGGAGTGAAATTATCTTTTTGCCTTTGTTTCCTTCCATGCCTTAGTTTTCTAGGATTGTTGGGTGCTTGAAAATGTTGTGAAGGCACACATGGATTTTGGGATGCTGGTGTTCGCCCTAGAGAGTGACCTGGTAGTTGGACAGATGGCCGGATGTTGTTCGATGGATAATACTGGGGTGGCTTATGTGGAGTTTGGGGATATTCACGAGGTCGGTATTGTGGCTGAAAGCATTTAGCAAGAACGACCACCGGACCCTGTCGTAGGTGGAGGGAGTTACATAGTGGTTGGACATATGACCGGTCATTGTTCGGAGCATAATGCTAAGGTGGGTTATGTGGAGCTCGAGGACAGGTTTGGGGTTGGAGTTGAGGATAGAGATGTTTGGCAAGAACGACCATTGGACCCTGTCATCAGCGGGGCTCAGCAACATCTTTTCTATCAATGGAAGGACTGTCCCAAGCAACTTGTTCGTTCCATCTGAGCCAAAAATCCCTAAAATTTTCCTTGGGTTTTGTTTCCACCTGAGATAAGGGGGAACGGTTTGGGACAATGTCTTTATTGTACTGAAAATGTCGCACAAAATCTTGAGCCATGTCACCCAATGTAGGCCACTTACCGATATCTTGATGATTATGCCATTCCAAAGCTGCCCCAGTCAAGATCTTACTGAAATATGCCATCGACAAGTCATCTTTCTCTCCAACACTTCTCATTTCACTATAATAGACCCTCAGGTGGGCTACGGATCTCCACACCCATCATACAAGTTAAATATTGGCACTTTGAAACCCTACGGGCAGGCGAACATTAGGGGACATAGACAGTTCTTTGCAAGCCATGCTACCCCGGTCTCCCATTCCCTGCTTGTTCTTCAAGGATTGTTCTATGCCTTTCAGCCTCCTGAGTATCCCATCTTTCCCTTCTCTTCCTGTGAATATTTCATTTTCAACATGAGGCTCATCCCGCTGGCCCTGTTTGTATGAGTAGGGAGCCTTGCGGGCAACCTCTGAGGGGTAATATCGGGCATCATGAACTTGGAGATAAGCGGGTGGATCTGGAGAGTATGAAGGATCATTTGACATTGTGTCCGGAGCTTGGTTAAAGGTGGCATCTAGGAAGTTAGGTGGTGGCAGGGGTGGTGCCTTCCCAGTCATCCAAGCCTAATACAAGTCAGTCATGTGTTGTCTTAACATCTTTACCTCTTCCACCAACCCATTGTCCTATTCAACCAACTGCTTTCGATCACCCATATCAACCAACCCAGTTCTGTTGTTGTCTGTCATTGCCTTTTGCCGTTGTGTTGTAGAGAAGAATTACCACTTTAAAAACCACAAACCAACCACCCTTCTGCTATGAATATAACAAAATGAAGCCATCACGTTAGCATTAGGGCATTTAACATAAGATAATCTCACTTTACGTGCAATGCACCTAGCTACAGTAATCGGTTCTAAAATGACTTCGAGGGTACAAAGATCAGTTGGCATCATCCCAATTTGTTCATTTCAACCTCTCTTTTCTCTGCTTTTCTAGCACTTGTTTGCTCATTTTTCTTCTTTTTTCCCTTCTAATTATCACTATTTTCTTTCCTCTCACTTATCACATCCCATGATTTCGCCTCTTTTTTTTACTTTTTCTCTTTTTTTTCTTTTTTCTTTTTTATTTTATTTTTTCTTTTAATAAACAAAAAAATGATTCAATCAAATCCTACGTAGGTTGCCTACGTATCATGACCCCGCATGAATCAGATCTTTGCGTAGTTCTGGAAGATCGAGAATAAAGTACACAAACTGACATTCTTTTTTTTCTTTAATGACTACTCTGATGAGAAAAGAGAAATAAAAGAAGCAAATCCTTTTTTTCTTGAATTTTCTAGACTTAATGTTCTATATGACCTATTATAAACTCAAGCTTAACAGGCATGTTTTTGTTTTTCTTTCTTTTTTTTTCCTTTTGAAACAAATACTCTATTAAGGAAAAACTCTAGAAGCGAAAGATATTTTTTATTCTTTTTTTTGGTTTTTAGGAAAAAAATCTAAAGAATAAACCATAGAAAGATATTTTGAATTTTTATTTGATATCCTGACGCAAGATTTCGAAACAAGCAATGAAAAAGATAAAACAAAATATTTTTGGATTTCAATTTTGATTGCCTAAAGAAGAAATTCTAATGATAAACAAAGATAAAGTATATTTTTTCCTATCTACAATATCTTAAAGTTCTAATGAAAATAAAAAGAAATTTTTTTTATTTTTCACTAATTTCCCAAAGAAACACCTCAAAAGAAAATCTTTTTGGATTTTAGAATTAATACCTTAAAGAAAACCTTTTAAAGAGGTACTAATAGAATATTCTCTTCTTTTGAATTTTTGAATTTTTTTTGTCTTAATGCACTAAAAGGAAATATAAAAGCAATTTTTATTTTAAGTTCTAGGTATTCATTACCTAAAGGAAAAAAACCGCGTCAAATTAATTATTTTTTTTATTCCTAGAATTAGTATTCCAAAGAAAACTTCTAACGGAAATATAAAAACACAAAATTTCTTTTTTTTTTGCTTTTTGACTTGTAACATATTTCCCAATACAAAATAAGAAATACAATAATAAAAGATTAGGCAAACTTAACTAGACTATTACAACCTCTAACATCACCTAAAAGAATGAATACTACTATACAGGACTAGAAAGTAAAACATGAACAATTGACTCAAAGACATAAAATGGCTCCTCGAGCAGCTCCTGAATGCAGTGATCTTGGAGTATCTGTTATGCTCAAACTCTGGTAGATAAATCCACACCTGTATGAGAAAGCTTTAAACCAACACTATGTGAGACAATAATACTCCCTACTGAACGCATGCAAGGTATGATTTATTTTTGCAAAATAGCTTATTAGGCCAAAAAGGTGGCTAGAAGTGCAAACTTTAGCTAAGACCCCGCAAAGCCAAGAACCTAAGATTTACTAGGAAGACCGGACCCTATGTGGGTTGCCTATGTATCACGTCCCGAAAGACGAGAATCAGGTATGCGTACTTCGGGCAGATTGAATACGGTTGAGAATTAAAAAATAACTAGTTTAGAGAAAATATATTTTTTGCTTTTTCGTGAAAAATGATGAAACAAGCAAAATCTTTTCTTTTTTTTTTCGGAAATCTGCTAGGCAAGTGCCTAGGGCTAGTTTTTATATAATGAAATACAAAAGTACAAAAAACAAACATAATGTCAGGTGGTCTTACAAGATGAGAGAAATAAGCTATGACTTGTACATGATTCCTATTATCAATATTGAACTTAGAGTTCAAAATTGATATCACAAATGATGTACTATAAACTTTGAAAGTATAAACTAGTCCGTTAAGATGAAAAGTATTTCCTTGCATGAGAGCACTGCACGCTATCCATAAAGAAACCATCAAGAGTTCAATGGTTTTGCTCTTAGATGCGTCTGCCTTTATGATGTTATTTGTTTTATTCACTGAAAGATAGTCTTCCTCTGAATTCCTAAAAGCTGGCCATATGTTGTTATTGAATGCCCAGATGTCCAATTTCATCGAATGAATCCAGCAGTAACCAGGTGTGAAGTATCCCAATTCTTTTGCATTTTGTAGCCTGTTGATTAATTGGCTATTAGTTTCGAGCCTTGATGCCCAGCTTTTGTTATTGCTCGTGTCTAGTGTTGAAAAAGACTGCCAGATGGTCCATGTAGTTACGACACTCGAAGTTCCTAGATTTAATGTCCCAATGCTCAAGCAGATGTGATTTTGGTAGAACACTATTTCCAAAACTCTTTGTTTCTATATCTCGTTCCTAGCTGTGTTATTGCCCCAAGCATATTCGAATTCGAGTTCCCATGCAGCTTCATTTAGTTCGTTGCTCCATACTCCTGAAAACCAATTAGCTAGCATCATTTTTGTAAGTTCCATCTGAGTTTCGCATGTTGGTGACTCTAGCCTGTCGTAAATGTATGGGCACCATTTTTGTTTAATGCCCATTATTACAATTCCAATGAAACAGGCGTGCACTAAAAAGCTGAAGAAAAGAGTTCCCTTGTAGTCCCAAAATTCCACTGTATTGTCCCATTCTTTAATTGTATAGCATAGTACACCCAAGGCTCCTCTAAATCATGTGGCTTCATTGAGATTGGCATTTGCATACATGCTTTTATTAAAGTAACATACCTTTCCATGCGTTGCCTTTTATCGATAGCATGTGCTGTCCACCGTCTTGTTTCCATTCTTTAGACAGAACCAGGCGTGCATTTGAAAGAACAAAAGCTGTGTAGATGTGCTGATTTTCAAGTAAATCACGTGATTTCCAACAAGTTAGCTTCCGCTCCTTATGTGATACAAATTGTCCTTTTCTTTCCAAGAAAGCATGCTTGCAATAAAATAATTGAAAGCTGTGAGTGCGTCCTACTACCAAAGCTTCCATTTTTAATATCCCAAAGCTCATGCTTACAATGTGGCATGCCTGTGTCCTTTTTGCTTCTACCAAGTATTCTTCCTCTTTCCTATGATTAAAAAATAAGGTCACAAACTCCTCCCAAGTGCTTTTGCACTGATGCACTTCAGTAGCATGTTGATCTGCATCACGATGCATTGTTGTAGTATTCATTTCCCCGCTTCTTATATTAATAGCCTTCCATGTGGATGAATATGCCAATTGACTTCACTATCTTTTGCAGTCTTGGATTTTTGCTCTACATATAACTTTGCCTGGTTTCTGTTATTACCAAAATGTATCGAGCATTGAAGGTCCAAAGCATCTTTTGATTCAGCTATTCCCATCTGCATCACTGACCTTTTTGTGTTCGATCTCCTGCCAATGTGTACATCAATGTACATGTTTCCTGGCACTTTTGTGATAGACTGTAGATATATGAGTAGCCAAAACAAAATGAGTGCGGTTGTGACTGATCTCCAACGTTTATGAAACCAAAAGGTAACCTCTATCATTGTCAACAAACTGCATGTGTCCATGTTACTCACTAGTGATCTTCTTTCCTGGGAATGAGTTGTAGGTACCACCCAGAGAGAGTTAATCACTAAGCGTGGCAATGGACTGTTACCAGTACCTGCAAAATAGAACACATGGTTAGCTAAAACAAGGTATGTTGAGACCTTCTCCCGAAGTATTTGATATTTGTATTTGTTGTATATTCCTCTTCTGCTTTTGATTCTCCTTTTCAAGCTTTTCCTTTTAATTCCTTCTAGCTTGCTAATCCAGCTTGTTGCTTCCTTTTTTCTTAACCTCTTGTAACTTTCACTCGTAGATAGGGGCATTGTGACTTATCATCATTCACTATCTTCCTTCCTTAAATGTCTAGGTCCCAGAAGTTTGTTGCTTCAAATGATCCATGATCTAGAGCATAGTTTGCTAAATGGTCTGCCAGCTTGTTACCTTCTCTGAGTGTGTGTGTCAATGTCATGTTACACCTAGTCATGAGGCCCTTGATCTCCTCCACTTCTGCAGCTATTGACCATGGCACAGTCCACTCTTTATCTAAAACATTCTTAAGTAACATGGAATCTGTATCTAATTTAATAAGTATATAATCATTATCCGCACAAAATCTCATTGCTTCCAGTATTGCAATTGCTTCTGCGGCTGTATTTGTCCCTTCGTGAATTTCTTTTCCACAAGCATACATCATATTCCTTTCTTCATTCTTTAGAACATACCCAATAGAACTTTTCCCTGGATTACCCCTACATGCCCCATCTGTGTTTACCCTGATCCACCCTTCAGAGGAAAATTCCCACAGTACCTTTGTATATTGTAGAGTAGGAGTATAGTTCTCCATCATTTGAAATAAGTCTGGCCATTTGTGTGGAGCATTTTGCATATCTGGTTTCCTGAGTTTGATGAGAGACTGAAGAGTTGAGGAAACCTGGTAGATAACTCTACTAATTGTTACAGCATCTCCATATTTGTAACCATTTCTCCTTTTCCACAATTCCCAGATTATGCAAGAGGGCAGAGATTACATGATAGGCTTTAGTCTAGGCACCACACTAGCAGTCCAACACTTTATGATCGCCTGATGCATTGTTAATCCTTCCAGTCCTATCCCAGCTACTGATAGGAAATATTTCCATACTACCTTTGCAGCATGAGAGGTGATTTTCTTTTCTCTTTTTTTATTTTTTTTATTTTTTTCAATTTTTTCGAAAATGATAAAAAGGCGCAAAATCTTTTTTTTTTAATTTTTCATATTTTTTTGTTTTTTTCTTGATAAAAATGTGACCGAAAATATAATTGGGCCCCACTCGCTTTATCTTCATACTTCAACCTCTCTTTTTTTTCTTCTTTCTTTTTTCCTTTTTTTCATTTTTCATTTGCCCTTAGCTATCATTGGTCTGCCAAATGACCCTTTTAACCTTGAATTAATGCAACATGTAGCACATAGGATGCATCAAGATGGTCAGTTATTTTGGGTACACATGTCCTAGACGGATCCAACCCCTGTGTTGAGTCCCTAAGTCAAGTGCACATGATGTAAACAAACGTTCCTACTAGGATCTGGCATGGGGCTGAGTTATTCTAGGTTTAACACCTGCGTTTATTTGTTCTAGACTTGGCTTACCCGAGCGGACAACTCGAGCCGAGGAGGGCTGCGTACTGGTAACCAAAAGATCATTCGGGTTTGCAACTTGTCCGAACATCGTTCTATTTGGGATAGGACACTAGCGGAAAGAAGTCACGACCAGCGTGCACTCCTCAGGAGAGAGAAGAGAGGGATTTCGTAGCAATTTATATATACAGTTCAAATAATATCAAAGCTGTAAAAAGCAACATTTTGCACATTAGGCCCAAACATGTAATAAAATCAGGCAATAAATAAAGCCAAATACAATAATTATTCCAAGCTCGAATTCTTGAATCTTGAACCAGAGATTCTGGGTTTGATCCCCAGCAGAGTCGCCAGAGCTGCCATACCTCTTTTTCTCCTACACCCCCGAAAAGGGGTATATAAGGGATTAGGGGAGTTTTTCCAATTAAAGAACAATCGAAACGGGATTATTTTATTACACAATTCAGAGTCACTATTTGGAATAATTTATGGTGTCCTAAGTCACCGGTTAAAATCCCGAATTGCGGAAAAGATTGACTCTGTATTACAGTCCACGAACACAGAAATTCAGGTAAGGAATTCAGTTAACCCGGGAGAAGGTGTTAGGCATTCCCGGATTCTTCAGTTCTAGCACGGTCACTCAACTGTTATAATTGGCCTATTATCTGATTTTAATACATGTTTTAGCCTATGGTTCAATTTTTACTTTATAACCGCTTTTAATTATTTTTTAGGAAGATTGCAACGTTATTAAAAATATGTCTTGAACCACGTCACATAAATGCACCCGCGGTCCTTGACATATTTTATCTAACATTGTTGAGATTTGGATTTGGGTCATATAAATGTGCACCTGAGTTTATGAAGGTAAATTATTGAATAACGCGCCTAAAGCAACTACGCATTTTTAAGTTTGCGAAGGCCATTGAAAATTCAACTAATGGCCCCATCTCCATTTCTAAAGGATTAAAATTAGTTAAGTGAGGACCATGGGTAATAAATTTTATTTGTCATGGCACACCTCAAATTATTGAAGGAAAAGCATTTGACTAAATGAACTACAAATATTCATGTTTAAGACAAATTAGGTACCACAACTACGCCACAGAAACCGTACTCGCAACTATGATGAAACGCAGACCTGAACTGGTTATATGAAGATTATAGGCAGTGTTTACATTGCAAAACCAATAGGAATAAAACTTAAAAGGCTTGGTTGGTTTTTACTTATTCCTTGAAATTACTTACACAGTTTCACTATCCTAGTGATATAACTATTATAACTAATGCAAAGTCAAATATGTTGAATTTCCTATGAAGGCTCACGAGATGAAAGACCTTTATTATGCAAATCATACCAAATTGCCTCCTTATATGGAAAAATTCTGGACATTAATTTAGTTATGACCAAAGTATCAGTAATCTTTCTCCCTCAAACAATTTATCACAAAACTATGGACACTATACGTATATTATGCTTGAACAGTTAACAGAACAAAATGTTAGGAATCAACTTCAATATATTCCTAGTTCTATTAATGAAATCACGTACACAACAAAAGCAAACATTCGTATTGCCACTCTCATGTAATTAACAAGTCTGGCCGCAAAACTCGAGCAAATTTCTCCAAAACAAATAGGCACCAAGTATTGCAATAAAATTCATACTCAACACAGCTAACAAGAAATATACAATTTAACAAAATGCAACTAAATCATGGCCATAAACATCACTGATACTAACAAAAGGGGAACGAACCTTTGAACAAATTGAAACTCAACCTCAAATCTGAAACAGAGCGACGATTTCAAATCGAACCTCGACGCCGCCGGAAAACTCTAGGGATTTTATGCTCAACGCTTCTGCTGGATGTTTACTCACTTCGGATTAGCAGCGTATGCGAGTGAACGAAATGGTGACAGTGAGTGTGTGAATGTGTTCGCTGGCGAAAGGTCAGGTTGGCAATGGAATTTGGCAGGATGACTGTTGGGTTCGGAAGATGGAGATGGGAGTGTCCCTAGGAAGATGAGATTTTGTACAGGGGGTCGATCCTTTTGTGAATTGCGGCTGATATCCCCCATTTTTGTCCCGCTCCTTAGGGTCTTATAGGTGTAGAGTTTAAGTTACATTTTGTGTATTTTGCCAATTAGTCCCTAGGCCTTTTTGTGTTAAGTCCTTAGGATCTTTTTATTTATTTTTTATTCCAAAGAAGAATCTAGAAGGGTCCCTAGGGCTGGCTTAATAGGTATTGGGTATTGGGCCAAGAATTGGGCTCTAAAACTCTTAAAATTATGGCCTAACACCTTAATTGACTCGTTTTTAAAATAAGATAGAAATACTACACAATGTCAAAGTTAATCCTAATTAATTAAACTAAACATAAAATTATTTTTGTGTTTTCAAAATTAGATAAAGATAAAAATAAGTTACTATTTTTGTATATATTTTTTTTATTTATGAAAAATACATAAACTAAAATATTTTTTGTAATTTTTATTTTTCTTGTAATGAAATAAAGTAAAAGAGTCAAAATTAATTGAAATAGCCATATTAGGCCTAAATTAAATATTTACGTGCTAAAATATAAAAAATCTCGGGGAGGTTCAAAAATCATATGTCTACAATGACCACCATAGGGAGAGGAATGACAAGCCTCTTGAATACTCAATTGCTCCTCCTCCGGGACACATCTTCGGATCACACCGTCAGTGCAGATCTTAAACAAGTATGGCTCATCCCAATAGTAGTCCAAACTATCTCGTTTAAGCTTCTTACTTTGGTTAGAAGAGAGCTCACACGGCATAATATCGGTCACAGGGAAATTAGCAATGTCTGCAAACCATGGCATACCATTCACCGACATATGAAGGAGTTGCTCGTCGGGAAATGAATCATTGGTTTCTAGACCATCACAAGGCCTCCCCTCCTCCTCCAAGTGGGACAAGTGGTCTGCCACTTGGTTTTCACAACCTTTCCGGTCCACAATCTCCAAATCTCTTCCAGTAACAACACCCATCGCATCAGCCTAGCTTTGAAATCCTTCTTCGTCATCAAGTATCAAAGTGCGCCATGATCTATATGAACTATGCCCTTGGCGCCCATGAGATACGGCCGAAATTTCTCCTTTGCGAACGCAATAGCCAACAGCTCTTTTTCAGTCACCGTGTAATTCACTTGACCATCATTCATTGTCTTGCTCGTATAATACATTGGGTGAAATATTTTATTCATTCTTTGACCCAATACCGCCCCAACCGCAACATTACTCATGTCACATATGAGCTCAAAAGTCAAGCTCCAATTGGGTACGGTAATAATAGAAGTGGTGGTCAACTTGTACTTGAGGAGTTCAAAAGTTGTCATGGGTTCCTCATTGAACACAAACTTTGTATCCTTTTCCAAAATTTTGCACGAAGGATTCACTACCTTTGAAAAATCCTTTATAAATCTCCGGTAGAACCCCGCATGCACAAGAAAACTTCTAACCCCCTTGACTAAAGTAGGGGAGGGAGCATTGAGATCACTTCAATTTTAGATTTGTCCACCTCTATATCGTGCTTTGAGATTTTATGGCCAAGGACTATGACCTCCTCAACCATGAAGTGGCATTTTTCCCAGTTGAGCAAAAGATTGGTTTCTTCATATCGGGCTAACACCCTATCAAGATTCTTCAAACATTCATCAAACAAGTCACCCACAACACTGAAGTCATCCATGAATACCTCCAAAATATCCTCCACCATGTCGGTAAATATGGCCATCATACACCACGGGAAATAGCCGGTGCATTACTCAACCCAAATGGCATCCTAGAAAAGGCAAAGGGACTATATGGGCAAGTGAAAGTGGTCTTCTCCTGATCTTCTGGAGCAATCAAAATTTGGTCGTACCCAGAATACCTATCCAAGAAACAATAGAAGGCATGCCCAGCAAGTCTATCTAGCATCTTGTCAAGAAAAGGCAATGGAAAGTGATCTTTATGGGTCACTTTGTTCAACTTGTGGTAATCCATGCACACCCTCCATTCGGTGACAGTCCTGGTAGGAATTAACTCATTTTGTGCATTGGTAACCACGGTCATACCACCTTTCTTTGGCACACATTTCACCGGTGAAGTCCAATAACTATCAGAGATGGGTTACACAACCTCGGCATCCAACCACTTAATCACCTCCTTTTTCATAACTTATTGCATTGCCTCGTTCAACCTCCTTTGATGTTCCAATGAGGGCTTTGCATCCTCTTTAAGAATAATCGTGTGCATACAAAAGACGGGGCATATCCCCCGAATATCAGCTAAAGTCCATCCAATTGCCTTCTTCCATTTTTGGAGCACCGCCAATGTGGCATCTACCTGCATGTTAGTAAGACAAGAGGAAAGAATAACTGGCAAAGCTGAACTAAGGACTAAGAATTCATACATGAGGTGTGGAGGCAATGGCTTCAACTCCAACACGGGAGGTTCCTCGATTGAGAGCTTTGTTGGTGGAGTCTTCCTATTCTCAATATCTAAAGAGAGCTTCCGATGCTCATAAGAGTAAAAGCACATTCCATGTAAAGCATTAACACACTCAACCCGGCCTTCATCTTCATTTACATCAAGATTTAACAATACCACCTCTAGAGGGTCCTCCACATTGATCATTGCGCTAGTATTATCAATTATCAATGACGTGACAAGATGCACGAATGAGCACACTTCAGTATAATTGGGCTGCTTCATTGACTTACACACATGAAAGACCACTTTTTCATCACCCACCCAAAAGGTGAGTTCCCCTGCTTCCACATCAACTAAGGCTTTTACAGTTGCAAGGAAAGGTCTTTCCAAGATTATAGGCACCTCAACATCGACCTCGTAGTCGAGAATCACAAAATTAGCCAGCAAGATAAATTTGTCCACCCGGACAAGAACATCATCAATTATACCCATTGGCCTCTTCATCGTTCTATCCTCCATTTGCAATCTCATGGAAGTCAGCCTCGGTTGCCCAATACCCAAAGTCTTGAAAACTGAGTAGGGCATCAAGTTGATACTTGCCCCCAAATCAAATATAGCTTTTGCAAAGTCTACACTCCTAATGGTGCAAGGAATGGTGAAAGTACCGGATCTTCTAGCTTCGGAGCCATTGAGTGCACTATTGCACTAACTTGGTGGATTATCTTGATAGTTTCACAATTCATGGATCTTTTCTTTGTCACCAAGTCTTTCATGAATTTGGCGTAACCCGAAATTTGCTCTAAAGCCTCCACCAAAGGCACATTAATGGATAAGCTCTTCATCGTGTCAATAAATTTCTTAAACTGGTTCTTATTTTTCTGCTTTGCAAGCCTTTGAGGATAAGGTGGAGGTGGCCTTGGCAAAGGAGCCTTGGCTTTAGGCACAATCATTTCCGGCATGTCTATTATGTGTTCCCTAGACGGGTTCATGTCAATCTGAATTTCCACCTCGACCTCTTTGATATCAATCCTCATGTCACGACCCAAACCCCGCACTGGTCATGATGGCGCCTCTCATGAAGACAAGGCCAGCCAACTAACCCAACTTGTCTCTTTCAAAATAGTTAAGCATAAATGAACAGCAAAAATATGGCTTAATGATATTAATTAACGAAATTACAACCCAACCCAGCCCTAATCGGGGTGTCACAAGTCACGAGCATCTACAAGAATGTAATTCCACTTTACAAGTCTAGAAATACACTGACGGGAATAATGAATGACATAGCAAGACAGTGGTGCTGCAAACGCTGGCAGTCACCTCGCTAAACCTCAACAACTTTGCCTCCACGTAGCCAATACCCGCTACTGGGTGAATGAATACCTGCAACTGCACGCGAGGTGCAGGGAGTAAAGTGAGTACTCCAACTCAGTGAGTAATAAAGGTAAATAACATCTGAGCAGTAAGAAATCACGTAAAGCAACCAACATGTTGTATAGAAGCCAGGTACAATTCTCTGAGAAAACAATGAAAACCGTGAAATCTTTAGAGACATCTTGGCTCCGTTTAAAGCTCTTTTGAAAACGAACTTTTCAACAGTTACGAAAAATGATTTCAAAGCAATTAGTGTTGATAAGCACAAAAAAATCTGCCCCTCGGGCACAATTACCACAGTATAACAGGTAAAAAGACGAGTAAATATGCAAGATGAGCACATCAAAGTTCACCCCTCGGGCAACATCTCAAAATAGTATCGGCCCCTCGGGCAGGATTATGTTCCTGGTCAATCATTGTTACCTGACCAAAACGCATATTAAGTGTCGTTGTTACCACTGGTCAGCCATTATTACCTGACTGGTCAGTCATTGTTACCTGACCAAAACGCGTATTACAGTGCCATTGTTACCACTGGTCAGCCATTGTTACCTGACTGGTCAGTCATTGGTATCTGACCAAAACGCGTATTACAGTGCCATTATTACCACTGTCTAAAATTTATCCGCTTTAGATGGGTACCCACGCTCAGTATGGGTGTACAGACTCTGGGAGGGGCCCCTTACGGCCCAAGCGCAATATCAAGCCAACTCGTGGCATATAAAACAAGGCCTGAAAGCCTTCTCACATCACACTCGAGGCCTGAAAGCCTTCTCATATCACACTCGAGGCCTGAAAGCCTCCTCGCATAACACTCGAGGCCTGAAAGCCTCCTCACAATACACTCGAGGCCTGAAAGCCTCCTCACATATCACTCGAGGCCTGAAAGCCTCACTCAGTCCAGAAATATCATAAGCCCTTTGGGCATCAATAAAATAGTAGTTCTCAGCCCAGACAACGGTGAAATATCAGTAAAGTCTCAAAATTTGATTAAAACGGCTGAGTTTGCAAAACAGTATAATCATTAGGACTGAGTTCAAATAACGTGTCAAAATAGTGAGGAAATAATGATAACAATCCCCGAATGGTTCAAATAATTGGCATAAAGCCTAAATATGGCAATCAGCCCAAATCATGATAATAACAAATATGTTCCAGTCAAATATGCGGTAAAATAATCAATCGGGACGAACCAAGTCACAATCCCCAACGGTGCTCTACCCCCACGCTCGCTATCCGGCGTGTAAGTCACCTCAATATAGCACTATGGTGTGCAAATCTGGGGTTTCAAACCCTCAAGATATCATTTACAATCATTACTCACCTCGAACTGGTGAAATCTCTAGAACGTGATGCCTTTGCCCCTCGAATAGGCCTCCACACGCGTCAAATCTGTCCAAAATCAGAGCTAATACATCACAATAGGCTAAGGGAACACAACCCAATCGAAAAGAATCGAAAAACGTCGAAAATCACGAAATTTGCAAAACTCGAGCCCCGGGCCCACTTCTCGAAAATTAGAAAAATTAACATCAACAGATTCATTATCTCCTCACGAGTTCGTACATACCAAAATTTCTCAAATCCGACCTCAAATGGTCCTTCAAATCCCTAAATTAATTTTCAAAATTCCAAGCCCTGGTTCTTCAATTTTTTTTTGGCTTAATTTCCATGAATTTCTAGGTGGATTTTACAATAAAAACGAGTTTTAAGACCAAAATTCTTACCTCCAATCGATTCCCCTCGAATCCCTCTTTAATCTCCACCAAGAAGCTATCAAAATGGTCAACCATGGAGGAAAAATGACCCAAAATCGCGGGTGAAATGAGATTATAACATTCTGCCCAGACCTGTAGATCCTTCATCGCGTTCACGACCACTACCTCGCAAACGCGAAGTGCAAGAATTTAAAAGCTCGAAAACTCTCTACGCGAACGCGACTCAATCCACGCGAACGCGATAGTTTAGACCTCATACTTACGCGAACACATTACCTCACACGCGAACGCGTAGAACAAACTCCACCGGGCTCCAAATCCTTAGTCGCGAATGCGATACCCTCACTGCGAACGCAAAGCACAGGGTCAAGGCCCTCCGCGAATGCGAGACACCAAATGCGAACGCGAAGGCCAAACTCAGGCCAACCCAATTTTCTTCTACGTGAATGCGAGGCTCCTCTCACGAACGCGAAGAGATAAATCTCTGCAACACTGAACCTTTAATTTCGGCAACTTCCAAGCTCTAAAAATGGTCCGATTGACCATCTAAAACTCACCCGAGGCCCCCGGGACCTCAACCAAAAGCACCAATACATCCTAAAACCTCATTCAAACATGTTCCAATCACCAAAGCACCTCAAACATCACCAAAACAATCGATTCACATCGAATTCAAGCCTAAGTTTTCTAGGTCTCACGAGTCATGAGAAGGTTTAGTAGAGTCTCGCAGATCGGTACGGAGACGTCTGTATTTATCTTCGAGAGGCTGTAGAACCTTTTGGAAAACTTCACATTCTTGAATTCTTATCGTGCGTCCTTGATTCAGCTTGAGATGTAACTCTTTAAATTCCTTCCACGCGTTCATAAGTGCGCATGAGCGCTCAAAATTTGATGTGCCTTGATGGCTTGTGATTCCCCAATCGAGGGGCGAGATGTAATCTCCGTGAGCGTATATTGGGCCAGTTTGGAGGACTTGAGGCCGGATCTTTGCCTATGGCTTGAGCGCCGAGGTGCTGATTGTGTGAGTAAGTGATTTGAACTTATATGTTCGGTATTTTCCCTATTAGTGGGAGTGACGGCTGGATAGCCATGTGATGAGTATGTTAACACTGCAAGATGCATCTATGGTTGGGGCCGTTTGACCCTCGGCAGTGCACAGTTTATTTTCTGTTGGAGCGGGCTGTCGACCTCGGCATGGTTGCGCATGATATATATGCTTAAGTTTATACATGACATGATTATTTGTTAAGTATGTAAAAAAAAAGAAAATGGTAATTAAATTATGCTCAAGAACATGAATATGAATTTTCATTTAAACTTGTTGTTATTGGAAATCCTCCATGTTGTATATCTCACACTATTATTATATTATCTTGACCTTAGTAAGTATCAAGTCAACCTCTCGTCTCTACTTCTTCGAGATTAGGCGGGATACTTACTGGGTACATGTTGTTTATGTACTCATGCTATGCTTCTCTACTTAAATGTACAGGATTTGAGTCAGGTGGATATGGACATCATTCTGGTGCGCGTCAGTGAGCACACTTGAGACTTCTACGGTGAGCTGCTTCCCTTTCCTGCCGATCCGCAGCCGAAGAAGTCTTTCTTTGTATTTTTTTTTCTGTCTATCCTGATTCAGACAGTAGGATAGTGTATTATTCTTTGTGTATATTCTACTAGTTGCCCGTAGCTTGTGACACCAGGTTCTGGCACATACATTAGTAGACATTATTTTGGGGTTGTAAAATCATTTTGATACATTATTGATCGCTAATGGCTTTAACTTTAATTTGAGAATCTGTTATACTTATTTTTGGCAAAAGTAAAATGAGAACTTAATCATACTTCCACGTTGGCTGGCCTGACAATGGTGTCGGACGCCATCATGACATATTAGGGAAAATGGGTCATGGCAAGTTGGTATCAGAGCCTAGGTTACTAGGTCTCACGAGTCATGAGCAAGTTTAGTAGAGTCTCGCGGATCGGTATGGAAACGTCTATATTTATCGTCGAGAGGCTGCAGAACCTTTAGGAAAAGTTCACATTCTTGAATTCTTATCGTGCGTCCTTGATTCAGCTTGAGATGTAACTCTTGAAATTCCTTCCACGCGTTCGTAAGTGCGCATGAGCACTCAAAATTTGATGTGCCTTGATGGCTTGTGATTCCCCGATCGAGGGGCGAGATGTAATCTCCGTGAGTATATATTGGGCCAGTCTGGAGGACTTAAGGCCGGATCTTTGCCTATGGCTTGAGCACCGAGGTGCTGATTGTGTGAGTAAGTGATTTGAACTTATATGTTCGGTATTGTCCCTATTAGTGGGAGTGACGGCTGGATGTCCATGTGATGAGTATGTTAACACTGCAAGATGCATCTATGGTTCGGGCCGTTCAACCCTCGGCAGTGCACAGTTTATTTTCTGTTGGAGCGGGTTGTCAACCTCGACATGATTGCGCATTAACACTGCAAGATGCATCTATGGTTCGGGCCGTTCGACCCTCGACAGTGCACAGTTTATTTTCTGTTGGAGCGGGTCGTCAACCTCGACATGATTGCGCATGATATATATATATATATGCTTAAGTTTAGACATGACATGATTACTTTTTAAGTATGTAAAAAAAATGGTAATTAAATTATGGTCAATAACATGAATATGACTTTTCATTTAAACTTGCTGTTATCGGAAATCCTCCATGTTGTATATCTCATATTATTATATTATCTTGACCTTAGTAAGTATCAAGTCAACCTTTCGTCTCTACTTCTTCGAGTTAGGTGGGATACTTACTGGGTACATGTTGTCTATGTACTCATGCTACGCTTATGTACTTAAATGTACAGGATTTGAGGCAGGTGGATCTGGACATCATTCTGGTGCGCGTCAGTGAGCACACTTGAGACTTCTACGGTGAGCTGCTTCCATTTCCTGCCGATCCGCAGCCGAAGAAGTCTTTCTTTGTATTTTTATTTTTGTCTATCCTGATTTAGACAGTAGGATAGTGTATTATTCTCTGTGTATATTCTACTACTTGCCCGTAGCTTGTGACACCAGTTTCTGGCACACACATTAGTGGACATTATTTTGGGGTTGTAAAATCATTTTGATACATTATTGATCGCTACTGGCTTTAACTTTAATTTGAGAATCTGTTATACTTATTTTTGGTAAAAGTAAAATGAGAACTTAATCATACTTTCGCGTTGGCTGGCCTGAAAATGGTGTTGGGCACCATCATGACCTATTAGGGAAAATGGGTCGTGACACCTTAATTCTTCATTCAAGTAATCATCAATCACATTCTCAACCACCAAAGGGATCTCATCCTCTTGCAACTCAACTTCATCACTCAAAATTTCTTTTTGTTTGGAGGCATTCACATCACCGCCTTATCAACTTCTTGTAGTTACTGCCATTGTATGCCTGGTATTGTTCCCACCCTTCGGGTTGACTACCGTATTACTAGGTAGAGCCCCCTTAGGGCGAGTATTCAAGGATTATGAGATTCGGCCTAATTGAACCTCCAAGTTTCTGATTGAAGTATTGTGGGATGCCAATCGAAGTCAGCATTCTTTTTCATCATATGTTCAAACATCATTTTGATTCTCCCCATTTCATTATTGGATGAACTAGGACCTTGGGACGGAAATGGGGGTGGATTTTTTGGTGGTTGATACATTGGGGACCTTTTAATGCCTTGCCCCCGATTTCCCTCATTGCTATTGTTCCAACCACCCTAATTGTTGTTTCCACACCAGTTGTTGTTGCCATCCCAATTACCCTGATTGTTCTAGTTTCCCCAATTTGGATTTTGGTTGTTGTTCCCCCAATTATTGTTCCCTAGTTGTTGCTGATTTCTCCAATTGCCTTGGGATCTCCATTGTTGTTATTGGTTAGAAGAATTGCCCATTTGGCCTTGATAGTTGTTCACGTATTGCACTTCTTCATTCTGCTCATCGTACCTATCATCTTGGAACCCACCACTATCTTGGTCATATTGATCCAAACTCCCTTGGTTTTGTTGCCCTTTTTGTCTTCTTTTGTTCACTAACATGTTGACACCCTCTATAGTATTTACTTGTCGTGGAGTTTGAACCTGTTGTAATTGTGCATTTGCTAGTTGGTTCATTGTTGTTGTCAGTTCTGCTATTGCCTGTCCATGATCATGGAGCTCTTTGTGCAAATGAATGACCATGGGGTCACCTTGTGGAACATTGGCTCGACTTTGCCAAGTGGAATAAGTGTCCTCCATCTCATCCAGTATCTCACAAGCTTGATCATACGGCGTGTTCATGAAATTGCCCCCGGCTAGTTAGTTCACTATGCACTGATTTGTTCTGTTAATGCCTCTGTAGAATGCCTATTGTATCATTGCCTCAGTCGTATCATTATTTGGGCATTCCTTTACCATAGTCTGGTATCTCTCCATATATCATATAGTGGTTCGTTAGGCTCCTGTTTGAAAGCTAAGATTTCATCCCTTAAGGTTGCCATGTGACCCGGTGAGAAAAACTTTGCAATGAATTTATCCGCCACTCATCTCATGTATGTATGGAGTGGTTGGGGAGTCTCTCCAGCCAATCCAATGTTTTCCCTCGAAGAGAGAAAGGGAATAATATCAACCTCAAGGCATCCTCGGACACACTCGTTTGCTTGCTCCTCAACCATGTATTAACAAAATCCTTTAAGGTGCTTGTAAGCATTTTGATGGGGAGCACCCATGAAATACCCTTGCTGCTTCAACAATGTCAACATCACGTTGGTAATTTGAAAATTGTCCGCCTGGATCCGGGGTGGGACAATTGCACTAGCATATCCTTGGTTGGGAAGCACTCGAGATACAGCTCTGGGAGGTGGTGGGGGAGGGTCTGGAATATTATTATCATTAGCATGTCGGCCTCTCCTTTGTCCTTGAGGTACAAGAGGCACCTCATCTTCACCGTTATCATCAACCTCCTCCCCCGAGACCACATTTCCAAAAGGGTCATTATTGTTGTTTGCCGTCATTTTGTACCTGAATTGGCGTCACACACAAATTAGTATCACAGAAGGAAAGAAAAACAATATACAAAAATATGTAGCTTTTACCCGAGAAGGTCGGGATCGAATCCACAGGGATCTAGAATGTTGGGAGTTGGATTCCTATCTAAACTAGTAGTATGTAGTGCTCTTGATTACTCTTCCAATCATAATTGTTTGTTTGTTACTTCTAATTGTATACTAATGATGTGCGAAATTAAGCTAAGTATAAATGCTTGTAAGGTTTTCTAAATGGTTAACGAGGCACTAGGGAAGTGACTTTCTCTTAGGTGAATACTTGATGGGTTCTAAAGGCTAAGGCAAAGTTGTTATGTTTGGGATCGCGATATAGCCAATGCACGCTACTCACTCTATACCTCTCGGTACTTGAGTGACTTTGCCCTACTTGACTTTCTCAAGACCAATTGGGTGTCAAAATTGTGCAAGCAATATAGGCTCAAGTCGAGTATTACTATCTCTAGATTTAACCCATTAATTGGGGCTATCAATATCTTGAATACGCCCCAATTCCTTGTTGGACTAATTTTCCTAGAGTCAAGCTCTCTTTCTCAAGAAGAGCCTAAATCAAAAAGGCACAAATTAGTGTTTGCAATCACTAATTCAACATGGAAAACACAAATCAATCCAAATAACAACCACCCATAAATATCTAAGCCCTAAAACAAAAGATCCATCAAATACAAACATTAGGGTTGATCCAAAACCCTATCTAATGGGTCTAGCTACTCATAATAATGGAAGAAATCAGATATTTAGATGAAGAATAACCCA
Organism: Nicotiana glauca; assembly: GCA_026770625.1. Classification (NCBI taxonomy): domain Eukaryota; kingdom Viridiplantae; phylum Streptophyta; class Magnoliopsida; order Solanales; family Solanaceae; genus Nicotiana; species Nicotiana glauca. The sequence goes on from MU760369.1 coordinate 117,351, forward strand.
TATAATATAATTACAAGCTAAGATTTAAGGATTCAATGTTGAACTAGCTACAAAATTACTCAAAATAGGTCCAAAATGGCATTCACGTGCTCAGATAAGATAAAGATATCCTAAAAACCTAAAAAAGAAGTATTTATACAAGGCAAAATTTTTTGGACAAAAATACCCCTGACGGAGGTATCACGATCTGCAAGAAATAGAGCGCGACCCACGATGGGGCTTTTAGATTTAATTTTCTATTATCTGAATATAGCTACCGCGGACCGTAATAAATGGACAGAGGTTGCGATGGCTTCACTGCGGACCGCGAGAAGTGGAATGCGGCTGCGATGTCTTGAATCTTCCAAACTTCACATTCTCTGAATCCCTTCTCTGCGGACCGTAACAAATGTAATACGGCCGCGATGAGGCTACCTCGGTCGAAAAGAATCAACCGCAGAGCGCGTTGATTGAACTTCCAAAATAGTATTCTTTGCCACTGTAGACCGCACTAAATGGACTGCAGTCGCGGTGGGTCTATTGCAGCCGTAGTGGATTTTATGCTGCAACAATGCTTTGACTTATCCTTGGCACTTGTGCAGGTTTCACTCCTTTTTGAGTTGGATTTGACTTCTTGTCACTTTTTTTTTACCAAACACTACAAACAAGCACAACATGTAAGCTTTTGGGATTACTTGTAACATTTTTAATCCAAAACTTAAGCAAAAAAGAGTATATAATAAACTAGAATCCCTAGTTATCAACAGCCTATCATGTACCGCGGAATCTATTTTGTTAGTATATTATTCTGTGCTCAATATGCTATTAGTTCTTGCTAATCACTAGCATGTTATTTTCCTAATCTGAATTATTTACTATCCTTGTGAAGTATGTTTTGATCCCCCGTTAAAGTTTCAAACTTGTTAGTTTCAAAACTTATTAGTTTGAAAGTATTCATCTATGTTTATGTGTGTGTTTCTATCCCTAAGTATGATTCCTAATCATGTCCCTCACTCTTCTGAACCCTAACTTTTGCTAATCTGAGTATTGTCCTTGTCGTTCTTGATATGAGCACTGCTCAGGGTTCCTATGAGACCCTCGTGAACTCTAACACACCAGGATTTGGTCACTAATCTTCCCTTGAATTGGTTCAGATTTTTCACTCTAGTGTGAGCACTGCCCAGGGTTCATGAAGCCCTCAATCACTTTGTGGTTCTATGAACATTGACTTTTAGATAAGTTGTGGATTAAAGGGCCTGGCTCATCCAGATGTTGTTTTAGGCCTACAAAAAGCTTTCCTATAGTTTACATACTCTGTAATTTATTCATTAATGTTGGTCTTTAATGTTTTTTCTGTAATAATAATTGAGGGTGATAATGAAATTGGGACATGGGTTTCTCTGATCTTCTTTGGGTAGATAACATGCCTATAGGTTTTCTGCTATTATTATGTTAGATAACATGCCCATAGGTTTTATTTTATGCCCAAAAATTGGGTGCTAAAATTTGTCTAAATGCTTATGTCTGCCATCGCATGTTAGAACACCTACCTATAGAGATTTTATTCTGGTTCAAATAAATTCTGCGAGTATATTGTCTATTTTGTTTTGCATAATTAGATACCATGCCTATAGGAAATGCTATAATTAGTTTAAATTACAACATACTCAAATTTGTTTCTTTAGAAATCATGTTTATAGGCCTTAACCAATTGTCACAATTGCTCAGTTAATACACATGTCTTTAGGAATTAATAAACATACTCAATCACAAAAAGTAGAATGCATGCTCATAGGGATAATTATTATCTATGTCAACTGCTAAAACTGGAAATTTGCATACCACTAGAAAGCATGCTTATAGGATTAAGCAATAATTCTGAAGCACTTTTGTTGTCAATTATCGAGTAGGTCATCTAGATAACCTGCATATGGTTCAAATGCCTTAATTGAAATCTATAGGCAATTACAGAATTACCTAGATATATTTTGCATAAATTGTCAGTATATTTGAAATCTAGAGTCTACGTGGAAATCATGTCAATAGGATCTAATATCCTTAAATGATCAAACTCTCAATACGCCAATAGGTTTTGCATGTATTTGTTGCCTTATATGTGGAAGCTAAATTAATCTTTTATCTGCTTTAGCATGAAAAGTCCAAAATGTTTTGTATGTCGTTTAGTTTTACAATTTTGAACAACCTAAGCTGAGTGTAAAACCAACCCAAAATAGAGGTCCTAATGCCTCCAGGGCCATAGGTCAGGACGGGTAGTGCACAAATAGGACACGAGTTAGAATTGATTAGAGCGTTTTAGGTAAAAACTCAAAGATAGTAATCGGGTAGCAGGAGATGATAGTCTGTGCCCACTGAATAATATGAGTAACACCTCGTCTTGGGGGATTTATAAAGTATTATTTATGTTGCACGGGGTGATCCTATAGGCTAAAAAACTTAGGATCCCCCCCCCCCCATCCCTATTANCATGAAAACCTATTTTGCGTGCATTTGTTGTCTAAGTGTGGATGCTAATTTGAGCCCTTAACTACCCTCATTTGAAGTTCAACTTGTTTTGTATGTCACTTAGTTTTGTCATTTTGAGCATCCTAATTTATGTCTAGAACCACCCTAAATAGAGGTCCAATGCCTCCTGGACTATATGCAGGGGACAAGTAGTGTGCATATGGCACGACTTAGAATTTAATTATAGCGCTTAGGTAAACAACTTTAACATAGTAACCGGGTAGCAGAAGATAATAGTCTGTGCCCGCTGAATAATATGAGTAACTCCCCACCTCAAGGGAGTTGCGAAGTATTATTTATGTTGCACGGGGCGATCCTTTGGGCTAAAAAACTTAGGATCCCCCCCCCCCATCCCTATTAAATGATTCCTTCGCTTTCTTTATTAGACTAATTCACATAAGTTAAGTTTGGCCAGGACCCACCATTGTGGACCTCAAGGGGTGCCTAACACCTTTCCCTCGAGATAATTTGAGCCCGTACCCGATCTCTGGTGATGCAAACTAGTATAATCTGAGTTATTTGCAATAGGTGCCCTAACGCACCTTAATCCGTTAGGTGGCGACTCTCTCTCTCTCTTTTTTAACCCTTTCCTTTAAAAGAGTTGTCAACGTCGAAATCCGATTTCGTGCGGAAAAAAAGGGTGCGACAATGGCCAGACTAAAGTTTTGAATAGGTGTTTGGAAACATATTTGAGGTGTTTCTGCTCTGATGATGCTACAGATTGGTATTCTTGTTTGCCTATGGCAGAATATTGGTACAATACCTCCTATCATTCTGCTATCAAAACTACTCTTTATGAATCCCTTTATGGAAGACCACCTTCCTTGTATCTTCCCTACTTGCTAGGAGAATCAAGCTCTTCAGAGGTTGACAACACACTGCTCAATCAAGAATTAAAGCTACAACTACTACAGCACCACTTTTTTAGAGATTAATTAAGAATGAAGCAACAAGCGAATTCCTATGGGAGTGACAGAAGTTTTAAAGTAGGAGATTGGGTTTATTTTCTCAAGGATTGTATTGTTTGCCGATTTGGGGTACCAGAATCCATCATTACTAACAATGCTGCCAACATCAACAGCAATTTTGATGAAAGCTATGTGTGAAATCTTCAAGATCAAGCATAGAATTCCACAACATACAAACCTCAAATGAATGGAGCCGTGGAAGACGCCAACAAAAACATCAAGAAAATTCTGAGGAAAATGGTAGAAAACCACAAGCAATGGCACAAGAAGTTATCATTTGCCTTATTGGGGTATCGTACCACAGTTCACACATCAACTGGAGCAACTCCCTACATGCTGGTTTACGGTACTAAAGTCTTCATTCCCGTCGAGGTCAAAATTCCTTCTTTGAGAAATATACAGGAAGCAGAACACAGTGATGCAGAATGGATAACGAGTAGCTATGAACAATTGGGTCTTATTGAAGGAAAAAGAATGAATGCAGTATGTCATGGTCAACTTTATCAGAACAGATGTCTAGAGCTTTTAACAAAAGGGTTAAACCTAGACAATTCGCACCGGGGCAGCGGGTGTTGAAACGAAGCCAAAGGAAAGTTTTTGCCCAACTGGAAAAGGCCCTACATTGTCCACAGAGTACTAATAGGAGGAGCACTCATACTTTCAGACGAAGAAGTTTGGCCTAAGCCTATCAATTCGGATGCAGTCAAGAGATACTATATTTAAATTGTTTACATTGCTTCATATGATTTAACTGAAGTACGATTGACCTGATTCCTATTTTAGAGGGGATACATAGGTAGACCTATGGGTTCGGTCACATCTCAATAAAATTTTCATTTTCCCTACAACAAGAAACTCGAACAAAATTTTAAGGAGGACCCTCAAAATTCCAGAGCAAGTCCAGTCGACGTCACCATATGCAAGACAGCCAGAGAATCGGTTAAGTAACTGGGGCAGAATTTTGAGAAGGATTTTCAAAATTTCGGACCAAATCCAACAAACTTCGTCACATACAAAATGGCCGATAAATAACTTACTAAATTGGGGTAAAATTTTATGGGAGACCCTCAAAATTCTAATACAACGAAGCCGCAATGTCTCAAAAAGTGTCGCAATCATTATTTCATCTAATTTACTTGGTATTACATACCACTATGTTTTCTAAATAACTCTATTTCATCAAATACGCACATATTTTTTCGAAAAAAAACTTTATTTCGATGGCAGCCAGATGTTACCTAGGGTAACTCAAACAAGATCCCGGAACAAAGCAAAGTAAGAAGGCGAAGACGCGAACTAACCTTTCCTGCAAAACTCACGATTTTTCTTTGGATGTAGGCACAATGAACATGAAAGGACCATTCGCAAGTATAACATACCAAAATCACTATCTTCATAACGGCGAGGCCGCCAAACGCAAATATATCCCCAGCTAAGAAATATTTTGCTCCTACTTGCTATTTGTCCACTTGCATGAGACTATGAATTGTCTCAAACCTTGCATGAGGCTAAGCCTTGCCTTCCTATTTGTATAAGGCTAAGAATTGCCTTCCCTGCATGAGACTAAGTATTGTCTCCTCTTCTTGTATGAGGTTAAGCCCTGCCTCCTCAATTGCGCAAGGCTAAGCATTGCCTTCCCATGCAAGAGATTAAGCATTGTCTCTTCTTCTTACATGAGGCTAAGCATTGCCTCCCCAAATGCGTAAGGCTGTGAGTTGCTTTTCCTCGCACGAGACTAAGCATTGTCTCTACTTGCATAACCGCAAATGTTGTATTGTTCCAAACCTTGCATTATTCTCTTCTCTCGGGGCTAAGCTCTGCCCCTCGATCTTACACAGGACTAAGCTCTGTCTTGTGTATCATATCTTTGAATTTCATGGGCTGAAACATCGCCATATTATCCAAAGGCGTCATAGTCCGAAGGCATCATCCTCATAGCCAGAAGATACCATTTCATGGCCTGAGGATTTCTTAATGTTGCACATCATTATTCAAAGGCGTCATAGTTCAAAGGCACCATCCTCATGGCCTGAGAACATCATTTCATGGCCTGTGAATCCCTTATCTCACTAATCATAGCCCAGGACGTCATGGTCTAAGGACATCATCATCCCCGTCCGAAGGCAATCCTCATGGTCCAAAGGGAGTTTGCATCATGTTTAAATTATCGCGATAACCCACATATGTTTCACATGCATCGTATTTCAAGTTTTGCATGTAATCCAGGAGGTAACCGTTCTTCGAACAGGAGTAACCTTTGCTCTGGTTTCCGCTCATACCATTCACACCCTATCATTATTTCAAACATAACCGACTCCCATCAGTTACTCGCTTTTACTCTATGACCGTTCAGATATCTGCCCTGTGATACATCCATAACATCTCAAATTCACATTCGCAACTTCGCACAAATTCATATGATACTATTCTACTCAAAAGAACCCTTTCCGAAATGCATGACCATCCATATAACAACGCCATCGATTTTGTTCATCGTTGGCTCCAGAACTGTGCATGGCCTGATTCCTATACAAACCAGGGATATGTAGGCAGCTCAGAGACCAGAGTGTGGCCTATATTTTTCAAATCACCCCATTCAGTCAAAATCGGTCATCATTTCTTTACCCGACAACTCTTCCATACTTCCGGGTAAAGATAGGCAGCTGTTGATGCCCAATTTTTCCCTCATCTTTTTCAAATATGTATATATACTTTCAAAATAGTACATATGCATCATTATTTGATTTATAAACACATACAAGAATTTTTCCTAATTTTCTATAATTTTAAAAGATTTTTAAATTAATTTATTCTTATATTTTATTATATAAATACTCATTAAATGCATCACAAATTATTTTAGAATGATTTTATCATCTAGTTTCACCATTTACACCCTTATTATGTTTTAAATATTTTAACATATTTATCATAAATACATTTGTATTTTAAAGGCTAAAATTGCATATTTTACAATAATAGCCCATATATACTTATAATTACTTTATTTGTGCAAAAAATAACTTTTATATTTTTAAAGTGTTGAGTAATTGTTATGTACCATTTTTATGCACATATGATATTTTTTGTTATTTATATATTATTTTTTATAGATTATTCTTCTAATAAATTGGGTATTTAAAATCTGGCCCCAATTTTTTAATTGAATTTTCATACCTAAGCTACCCAAACCAACCCAATTACACTAGCTCAATTATTTAGCCCAGTCTGCCTAACCCAATACCTATTTTACCCGACCCGAATCCCCCTTCAATCCCGGCCGTTAATCTCTCAAGATCAACGGCCCCCATTCAATACCCCCTTTTTAATTTAACTCCCTCCCCCCACCCCCCCAAAAAAACCCCTAATCACTCTTACCAAACGCCGCCCTTAAATTCCCTCCTCTCCTCCCCTCTGAAATCCTAAGCACCGTCACCCTAAATCTTTCTTCAATTCCAACCGGATATGGAATTAATTGATTATCTTCTTACCTTATTGGTTCTGTATCACTATTGGTTACTCGTTTGTGGCATAAAATAGTGGCTTGCCGAACATGGCAAGCCGATTTTCCTTATTTCGGAAAGAATTTGGTTCGAACCTTTCCCTTTTCTCATCTAGGTTCATTTTTCATCTCTTTGGGGTACGAATATCTAAGATACCATTAATTCTTTATTTATCCTAAAATTAGGGTTTAGATCTTTTTAGATCTGTTAAAATTTTGTTCTTATTTTTGTTAAAAATCTTATTTATGTTTCTGTATGTCTATCTATGAATATTTTTGCGAGTTTTTCGTTAAAAGTCTTCTGACTAATCTCATTTGTCCTAAAATTAGGGCTCGGATCTTTTTAAGATCTGTTCTGGTTCTATTTTTTAGTTGAATATCTTCTTTAATGTTTCGTATACATGTCTATATGCATTCAACTGTGATTTTCGTGAATTTCCTGACTAATTTTACTCGCCCAAAATTAGGGCTCAGATCTTCTCAGATCTGTTATGGTTCTTATTTTGTTAACGTATTTTCTTCAATATTTTCCTATAGCTTTCTATATGTATGTTATTTTCCTTTGGTTATTCTGACTTATTTTACTTACTCTAAAAATTAGGGTTCCGATTCTCATTTTATTTTTTCTTGCCGATCCTGTCTATTTGCTCTTGCCTTAATTATTACTTGAGAATCTTTGATTCCCAGACTTGTTTGATTACTATTATACGCATCTATTCACTGTATTTCTGACTTGCCTTAATAATGTGTTGAGTTTTTTCTTAAATAAATTGATTGTGTATTTCCATGTTTGTGTACCCTAGGCTAAGGCTATTTAAACCCCTGCCCTCTTTTCCTTTAGAATAAGACTAAGAACTCAAACTACTTTCACTACTAAACTTTATACTCTATACTACTATATTCTGTATTGATTCCTGGCCGGCTAGAAGCCAAAGCCAGAAATCTGTATTGTTGTTTGCTGCTATTGATGGTCATTACTTCATTGCTTATCTGTTTCCTGTTTTATTCGAACTAGTAAGTCGTTGAGACTCCTCTCCTTCTCAATTGCTCAATATGCTACTGTACTTGATTCATTGCTCTATGTGTTTTAGGCTTGTCTTAACTTAGTGACGAAACCTGTTTGATTATGTGCACTCAATGATGTCCTTAAGATGTTTAATATAATTCCCTAAAACCAGCCCATCATGTACCCTTTAATCTATTTTGTTAGTATATTATTCTGTGCTCACTATGCTATTAGTTCTTACTAATCACCAGCATGATATTTTCCTAATCTGAATTCTTACTGTCCTTGCGAAGTATGTTTTGATACCCCATTAAAGTTTCAAACTTGTTAGTTTCAAAACTTATTAGTTTCAAAGTGTTTGTCTCTGTTTCTGTGTGCGACTTTATCCCTAAGTATGATTCCTAATCAAGTCTTGCACTCTTCTGAACCCTAACTTTTGCTAATCTGAGTATTGTCCTTGTCCTTCTTGGTTTGAGCACTGCTCAGGGTTCCTCTGAGACACTCGTGAACTCTAACACACCGGGATATGGTCTCTAATCTTCCCTTGACTTTTTGAGAAGTTGTGGATTGAAGGGCCTGGCCCATCCAGATGTTGTTTTAGGCCTGCTGAAGGCTTTCCTATAGTTTATATACTCTATAATTTATTCAATTAATGTTGATCTGTATTATATTTTTTCTGTAATAACAATATGGGGTGATAATGAAATTGGGACATGGGCTTATCTGATCTTCAGTGGGTAGTTAACATGCCTATTGGTTTTTTGCTACTTTTATGTTAGATAACATGGCCATAGGTTTTATTTTTATGCCAGAAATTGTGTGCTAAAATTTGTCTAAATGCTTATGTCTGCCATCTCATGTTAGAAAACCTGCCTATAGGGATTTTATTTTGGTTCAAATAAATTCTTCGAGTATATTGTATGTTTTGTTTTGCATAATTAGATACCATGCTTATATGAAATGCTATAATTAGTTTAAATTACAGCATACTCAGATCTGTTTCTTTAGAAATAATGTTTGTAGGCCTTAATCAGTCGTCACAATCGCTTAGTTAATATGCATGCCTTTAGGAATTAATAAACAAACTCAATCACTAAAAGTAGAACACACGCTCATAGGGATAATTATTATCTGTCAACTGCTAAAACTAGAAATCTGCATACCACGAGAAAGCATGCCTATAGGAGTAAGTAATAATTCTGAAACACTTTTGTTGTCAATTATCAAGTAAGTCACCTAGATAACCTGCCTACAGGTTCAAATGCCTTAATTGAAATCTATAGGCAATTACAGAATTACCTAGCTATATTTTGCATAAACTTTAAGTATGTTTGGAATCCAGAGTCACGTAGAAATTATGTCTATAGGATCTAATATCCTTAACTAATCAAACTGTCAATACGCCAATTGGTTTCGCTTGTATTAGATGCCTTATGTGTGGAGGCTAAATTGAGCTTTTATCTGCGTTTGCATGAAAAGTCCAATATATTTTTTATGTCGGCTAGTTTTATAATTTTGAGCAACCTAAGCTGAGTCTAGAACCATCCCAAAATACAGGTCCCAATGCCTCCAAGGCCATAGGTCAGGGACAGGTAGTGCACGCATAGGACACGAGTTAGAATTGATTGGAGCGCTTTAGGTAAAAACTCAAAGATAGAAATCGGGTAGCAGAAAATGATAGTCTGTACAGGCTGAATAATATGAGTAACAGCCCCGTCTTGGGAGAGTTACGAAGTATTATTTATGTTGCACGGGGTGATTCTATAGGCTAAAAAACTTAGGATCCCCCCTTCCCAACCCTATTAAATGATTCCTTCGCTTTGTTTATTAGACTAATTCACATAAGTTAAGTTCGGTCGGGACCCACCAATATGGACCTCGATGGATACCTAACACCTTCCTCCCGAGGTAATTTGATCCCTTACCCGATCTCTGGTGATGCAAACTAGTATAATCTAAGTTATTTGCAATAGGTTCCCTAACGTACCTTAATCCGTTAAGTGGCGACTCTCTCTTATTCTTTTTAACCCTTTCCTTTGAAAGAGTTGTCAACATCGAAATCCGATTTTGCGAGAAAAAAAATGGCACGATAATGGTCAGACTAAAGTTTTGAACAGGTGTTTGGAAACATATTTGAGGTGTTTCTGCTCTGATGATGCTACAGATTGGTATTCTTGTTTGCCTATGGCAGAATATTAGTACAATACCTCCGATCATTCTGCTATCAAAACTACTCCTTATGAAGCCCTTTATGGTAGACCACCTTCCTTGCATCTTCCCTACTTGCCAGGAGAATCAAGATCTTCAGAGGTCGACAACACACTGCTCAATCAAGAATTAAAGTCGCAGCTAATACGGCACCACCTTTTTAGAGCTCAATTAAGAATGAAGCAACAAGCAGATTCCCACAAGAGCGACAGAAGTTTTATAGTAGGAGACTGGGTCTATTTTAAAGTCCACCCTTATAAGCAAGTGAGCGTTGCTACACATCACTTCCAAAAAATTGACTGCCAAGTACTATGGCTCTTTTCAGATTATTAGAAGAGTGGGACTTGTTGCTTACACACTTTTATTTCCACCTTCAGTCAAGATACACCCTACTGTGCTTGTTTCACTGTTACAGTAGTGTCGAGGTCAACTGGAGCAATTCAACTATTTCAACGGAGACCTAGTACCCTTCACTATTATAAATCTCAAATTTTATCCATTAAAACTTAGGCAGTTGAGATGGAAATCATATTGTAATTTTATAAATTGAGATTTGAACCCTAGTAACAATGGTATTTATCACACTTCATCCTACTTCATTATTTTAGAAAGAATTATTGAAACTCTTATTTATTATCATTTTATTAGTTTATACATAAGATACTTTATTAAGATTGCATTTGGACAATAAAACGGTTTTAATTTTACTTTATTTTATGCTTATATTCTTTGGTTTTCGGTGAGTATTTGGGTATGTTTTTTAGAGAATAGTTTTTTTTTAAAATATATTTTAAGCTTTTGGACCTAATATCCAATGTCTTTTGGAGCGCAAAACAAGCATTTACTATATTTTGTATTATATTTTATTTTTCAGCTGTTATATTAAAAATATAGTACAATCGTATTTATTCTGGGAAATAATTGAAGTTGTCCTATAAAAAACTATTGATATATATTATTTAATAGTTAGTTAGGCATTATTATAGTTGGTTATGTCGGTTAGCAAGTAGTTAGTGTAATAGCTTTTAGTGCCAGCTGGCAGCTTGTGTATATATACTGTGTATTGTTCTCAATGAAACCTTAAGCTTCATTTCATCAACTCCACTCTCTCTTCTTCGCACCTCTCACGCAGAGTTATAGAAGCTTCATCTCTCCAATATTGCAGGTATGGTTGAGCTCGTTCTCACTGATTCTCAATGTCGATTTTGACATGGTATCAGAGCGAGGTTAATCCTGCATATTATCTTCCCATGCATCTTCATTTTGATTCATCTCATTGTTCGATTCTGTTAGATTTCGAACTTTGCCCTAATTTTGGGGTTTTCATTTGTTTCTTAGTAAATTTCTGTCAAAAATTGTGATAATTGAAATTCCTCTATTTTTCTTCATCAATTTCACTCAATCATGGCCGTTGTCGACCAAGATAATTCAACTGCAGTGGAAACTACTACAACTGTTACTGCAGACTGAAGTTTTGAATAGGTGTTTGAAAACATATTTGAGGTGTTTCTGCTCTGATGATGCTACAGATTGGTATTCTTGTTTGCCTATGGCAGAATATTGGTACAATACCTCCTATCATTCTGCTATCAAAACTACTCTTTATGAAGCCCTTTATGGCAGACCACCTTCCTTGCATCTTCCCTACTTGCCAGGAGAATCAAGCTCTTCAGAGGTCGACAACACATTGCTAATCGAGAATTAAAGCTGTAGCTAGTACAGCACCACCTTTTCAGAGCTCAATTAAGAATAAAGCAACAAGCGGATTCCCACAGGAGTGACAGAAGTTTTAAAGTAGGAGATTGGGTCTATTTTAAAGTCCAACCTTATAAGCAAGTGAGCATTGCTACACATCACTTCCACAAATTGGCTGCCAAGTATTATGGCTCTTTTCAGATTACTAGAAGAGTGGGACATGTTGCTTACACACTTTTATTTCCACCTTCTACTGTGTATGTTTCACTATTGAAGAAATGCTATCGACTACCTGCTCCGATTTCTTACCCTCTATGTGCTGATTTAGCCAGTCCTCACTATCCCAATCCTGAGTTTGTTTTACAAAGAAGAATGGTGAAGAAGGGCAATAAAGTTATTGCTCAAATTCTCATCAAATGGGAAGGATTGCCTGCAGACTGTAATACTTGAGAGTTTTTCAATGCTTTAAAGACTAGATTTCCATCTTTTGATCCTTATGGTCAAGGATCTTCTGCGGGGGGAGAGTATTGATATACAAAATGGAGCGGGAAGTGCAAGTTAGTTAGATAGTAAAGTCACGTCAACAAAAGTAGTTAAAAGTTAGTTAGTTAGTTGGAAGAGAAGTCAATAGAGTCAATTAGAGTAGGCTGCTCAATTCATTGTAATCCAATTTCTATAAATGATCTGAATGTGCACATGACAAAGATATTAGACAAGCTATTACATTTCTCTCTAATTCTACTCTCCTCCTCTTCTTCTTCTTCTTTAATCTCCATTGCTGATAATCTCAAGTTTCTCTACAAGCTCCTTACTTAGCTGCTCGATCCTCGAACTTTCTACTGAGTTTCTGTAATTGAGCTATCATTTATCCCCATTAAAGCTTGGCGAAGAAGATCACAAAAACTTAGGCAAGTCTAAATGTTTATAGTTGATTTGGTATGAAAGGCCCACTTTTTTGGCTCATTTAAGATCGTTTTTGTCGGTCACCAATAGGCCCGAGAACCTTTTTGGAGCAAGCAAGTTATCTCTCCTTAATAACTGTCCTGCTCGACACACATCTTTGATTAGCGGAGTAAGTGTAGAAATGACAGGTAGCCATTCTAAAAGGCTGCTATTAAGGAATTAGTCCGTGTATTTTGAAATTTCAATTTTTGAGTTCAATTTTTCAGGATAAAAATATCCTAAATTATCCCAAGTTAAAATTTTTAGTTTAAAATTGCAGGACAAAAATAAATATTAATCTTTAAATAGCATTTTTGAGAATCACTAATTGCCCAAAGCATGTGGGACTTCAGATATAGAATAGTTCAAAAAATAAAAAGTTTGCCGTTTCCATTTCAGAATTTTCAACACGTCCATGCCGCCACGGTCAAGTTTAGGTTAATAGATTACTCGAGTATTTTGTTGAAAGGAAAGAAAGATTAATGGGCTCCGTATTCTATGTTTAGACTTATTCTCAAATTTACATAACCTTGGATTGGAGAAAGGGTTAATTAAAAAGATTCGTTCTTCTTTATTAATTGTATTCAATGAATCAAATGTCAGCGGAATAGAAAAACTTTTGATCCAAAGAAATTTCACAATTTAACAGGTAATATTATTAACGAAAGAAAACAAAAAAAAAAATTCTCAGTCAGGCATGTAATTCGTTTTTTAGCAGTTTTCTTTTTGGGTAACTGACATATTTTGTATTGATCACCAATAAAGCCTACACAAACTGTCTATATTAAAACATAAAATGTTGCACTATGCTACTAATCCCAGTGGTGGCTCGTACATTATATATGTAGGCTAACTCTCGTGCAATACAATCAATTCCTCTGCTTCTCTTTTCAAACAACCGCAGGTTCCTTTCGATCCAAATGAAGTGAGTTATCTCAGCCTAAAGACTTGTGCTCGTTGTGTCCTACCCTTAGCACATTGTATAACTCATTGCATATGTTGTTCCCAGTTATCCCTAGCAACAACCTGTCTTTGCATCCAATGTAGGATTCTTTGCCACAATTCCTTAGTAAATCGACAGTTGACAAACAAGTATTCCTTGTTTCTCGTCATGAGCTTGGCATAAGGAGCACCTTGATTCTATAGCTAGTCCCCATTATATCAGCCTATTTGCAGTCAGCAATATCCCATGTAGTTGCAGATAGGGGTGTCAATGGATATTTAAAAACCGATTAAATCGATCGAACCGTACCGTACCAAACCGATTTTTAGGATTTTTTTAAATAAAATCGTAGATTTTTACATATATTTATTACCGTACAGATAATAAGGGTAGATTTTTTATTTTATGAAAATAAATCCAAAAATTACCTAATTGTACCGAAGAAATTTACATGTGAAAAATATATCTATAAATTAAATTTAAAAACAATATAGTATTAAATTTTTTCTTGGGCGTTGGAATTATGAAAACAGTTACAAGCCAGAAGTAATTAAACTTAAAATCCTAATTTCCAAACTTATTATGCTACTCCTATTGAAACTAAATTATTTCCTTCATATTCACTAGTAAGATACAAGGTATTCTAGTGATTATGAGTAGAAAACTACAATATGTTGAATATGTTTCCTTTCAAATGATTTGGATTTATCTTTTTGAATATTAATCTTCTAAGACTTTATTTTTGAGTCCAACTTGGTTAATATCTTTCCACTCGTGTGATATATATATATACACTTAATTTATTTTACGTTGTTGTAGAAATAGTTGATGGATCTATAATCTGGTCATCTTTCATGTTTTCTTAATTTATCACTCTTTGAACAGTAAAAATGGTTAGAGAGTTTGGCTAAGTTCTATACAAGTACGTACTTTATTGCATTCTACTTCTAATAGTGACTTTTATATGACATTAAAAAAATATCAAAAATTAACCGAACTGTACCGATACCGAAGAGTAACCGACATGATTGGGACGGTTTCGAAAAGTTTGATTTTGGTTATGCATATAGAATAACCGAAAAATTAGTATGGTATAAAATTTATAAAATAACCGGCCGAACCGAACCATTGACACCTCTAGTTGCAGCCACATGGTAAATATAGATTTTGGTCTACCATTGTTTTGGAACATCAATCACTTCTAGTTAACTCTTGGTATGTCTCTCAACAACTGCAAGTAGAAGCTACTAATCATGCTCTTTCTTTGATTTTGCTGATGTTGCACCTGTTGAAGAGTTGTTCTAGCATTTAGTATCTGTCTTTCCATCCAGCTTGCTTGTTAGGGAATTGCCACCTCATCAAAAAAATTTATCTTTGATGTAGAAAACATGTATCCATCTTATCCATAGTTGATCTCGCTTGTGTGCTACATCCCATGAGACTTTAGCTAAAGCAGCCTTGATTTAGGTACACACAGTCTATCCCAGGCTACCAGAGCCTATTTTGTAATCACATTTGTTCCAGACCAGATGTAGCATTTTTTAGCAGTTTTCCTTCTTTGATTTATTTAGGATATGTATATGGGATTTTACAGAAATAGCCGAGATGATTTTATGTTTTCTTTTTCGAAATAAATATATTATATACTGATTGTACACACACAACTGATGGACGGCTACTTCAATCTCACCGGTTTAGGTGGACGGCTATTTAAGTTAATTTAAATATTTTGTTCCTCCCCAACTGATGAACACATCTGAAAACAGTGGTGCTATCTGAATGAGCGGGTTGACATGGAGCCCAAAACATGGAGAGAAATTCAAAAATAGCCAGATTTACAAGTGGTCACTAAAAAATAGCCACAATTTCAAAAGTAATCGAAATTTAGCCACTTTTCGTGTAAAGATAAATCTGAACGAAAATATTATTCAAAATCTGGAAAATATTCCACTATAATATACTGGAGTTCCAGTATAATATACCGGTTCAGCATAATATGCTGGAAGTTCATACACAGGTGCTCCAATATCCAGTATATTATGCTTGAACTTTTCACGTGTTGGAGTTCGAGCATAGTATGCTGGAAGTTCATACAGAGGTGCACTGATCTCCAGTATATTATGTTGGAACTTTTCGTGTTGCAGCAAAATAGTGGCTATTTTTCAATGACTTTGCAAAAGCTGGCTATTTTTCAATTACCAGTCCGAAAATTAGCTAGCCCATGCTATTTTTACCAAAACATGTACGGAAGCCCAGATTCCTGTAAAACACAAGCCCAAACCTATTGGACATCTAAACTACTTCCAAAAGCGTAATTTTCATAAACCCTTATTGTTTAGTGACTATTAACTTTCTATAGCTAACATATACATAATTACTTCCTATAGCTACCATTCAATTATTACGGTAGTATATTCGTTGTATTCGCGCTACTATATTCATGAATACAGTAGCAAAAACTATCTAAAAATAGGGAATTATAGTTGTACGTGACTGTTCAGATGTATTCGCACCATGTATTCATGAATACAATAATGACAACCACTTTAAAAATTGATTTATCCAACTGTCTAATAACGGAAATAGGATCAATTAATTTGATACACTCCTAATATAATTCGACAAAAATAATTCTAACCCTCATTATCAACCCCAACTAATTAGAATGATTTTTCAGAGGCTAAACACAAAAAACAGAGCATTGTCAATTCAGTTTCAACATAACACAATCTGTGGAGCTTCAGATATTCAGTCAATTTTTTCTACCAGTCATTTATTGATACAAGTATTTATAGAATATTTAGTAATTCGATTCATTATATGGCAAGCTTAACAATTCTAATTCGTCATTTTGGGAAGCGGAACACTGAAAATTATTATGTCGATTATTCGATTGAGGGGATATTGAAAGCGTATAGTAAATAGAATATTTCTTATTTACTGAAAGCATGTATTCAATCGGTATAATGTATATGTTATTTTAATTATGGTGTAATGTATAAGAGAGTTACAATGTGATACTTTAATACATGTATGAATATAACCTGTAATATGAATATTTATTGAAAGCATGTATTCATGCATAAGAGATGTAATCAACCTAATGCTTGTATTCAATTGTATTTAGTTGTTGTATTTAGTGTGTTTCAATATTTATTTTAGGAAAAATATCCAAATATGCCCGTGAACTATGAGAAATAGGACAAATATGCCCGTCGTTTATAGTTCGGCCCAAATATGTTCATTCCGTCCAATAGTTAGGCATATATGCCCTTATTTGACGGAAACCTGATTTTGTTTTCTTTTTTTAATTTATTGATACCAAATTAACCAAACCCAACTTAAAAATAACCCACCTGACCCGACCCATGTCCTATTTCGACGGGCATATTTGTCTTATTTCGCATAGTTCACGGGCATATTTGTGCTATTTCGCATAGTTTACGGGCATATTTGTCTTATTTCGCATAGTTGGGTATCATTATTAGATTGTTTGTGCAGTACATTACTGTAAGTTGGTGCACTTAGCCAGTTCCAAGCTGAAGTAAGAAAAAAGAAAAAGAAGATGAAGCCAAATGGGGAAGGAGTCCCTGTACCAAATGCTGAAATTTAGCATAAGTTCGCTAATTATGAATGACTATTATGCACAAAAATATTGATTTTTGGTGAATGTTATCTTGGTTTACTATTTATTCAGTAGTGCTGCTGTTGATGTTAGCATAATACTAGATGTTAACTCGTTATTTTTGTGACTGTTAGCTTACAGTTGTGGTTACTGATTATCTCTGTTTTGAAGTTGTTTTGATTTGGTCATAATTTCCTCTCAGTTAGCTTACAGCAGTTGTTTTGTTTTGAAGTTGTGACTATTAGTTTTGAAGATCGCACAGATGGCTACAAAATAGTAGCTACGTTGTTTTGTTTTGAAGTTTACCAAATAACAGAAGGCTATTTACAATTCGCAAACTGTTTGTGAGTGAGATGCTAAGCAACAGGAACCTTGAGATCTTGGCCCAGTGACAATTACACTGCAAAAAAGAGAACTTTTCAATGAATGCACTACATAAAAAAAGCAGAAACTTTACGTTCTAGGAAATCAAATATAAAATGCTTATGAAAGTATTAAAGAGTGAAACAATACCGATATTTTTCAAGATCGGGATCTTTGAGTGTTTCCCTTAGAAGCACACCATCAGTCATGTACTGCGCAAACAATCTAATAATGACAACCAACTATGCGAGATAGGACAAATATGCCCGTGAACTATGCGAAATAGCACAAATATGCCCGTGAACTATGCGAAATAGCACAAATATGCCTGTGAACTATGCGAAATAGAATAAATATGCCCGTCGAAATAGGACATGGGTCGGGTCGGGTCGGGTGGGTTATTTTTAAGTTGGGTTTGGTTAATTTGGTATCAATAAATTAACAAAAGAAAACAAAATCAGGTTTCCGTCAAATAAGGGCATATATGCCCAACTATTGGACGGAATGGGTATATTTGAGCCGAACTATAAACGACAGGCATATTTGTCCTATTTCTCATAGTTCACGGGCATAATTGGACCTTTTCCGTTTATTTTATTGTTGCATTCATTATATTCAATGTTTATATTCACTATTTTGTATTCAGCGTATCCAATTATATTTGCATTAACAATACTTAGTTATTCCTAATACATGTTATTACTGTTGTATTCAGTATATTTCATTGGTTGTATTCATTGTATTTCTATTTGTATTCAGTATATTTTACTGTATCCATTGTAATTCAAAATAAACGTATTCAATGTTTATATGTTGTTTATTTCAGTATTTGTATTAAGTGTATTTCAATATTCATGTATAATGTATGTACTCCATGTATTCATAGACAAATATATGTTTTGTACATGTATCTAAAACTTATATTTCCCCGTTTAATGGAGGTTGTACCATCGACTGAACACTTGCACATGGTGAATGATGAAGGGAAGCATTACATTGTTTGCCTCCAAAAGAAAAATTGCAGTTGTGGGAGGTTCTAAGTGGACGAGCTACAATGCCCACATGCTTGGGCTGTCTTGAAAAGCAAGTTTCTAATGCCGAATGATTATTGCTTGGATTATTACAAACCAAGGTCCGTTGTAATCACATACGAGGTCCTCATGTATCCTCTCCCTGACCGAAGTGAATAGAATATACCAGCACATATATCAGAGGAAGTTGTCCTACCACCCAAATGGAAGAGACCTCCTGGAAGGCAAAAGAAGAAGCGCGATAAGCCATTAAGTGAATTGCTTCAGAAGAAGAGTCAACATTCGTGTAATATATGTGGACAGTGTGGACATAATAAGCTTACTTATAGAAATCAGTTGATGTTCTGATTTTAATTCCTTCAATCACTGTTTTTGGATTTGTTCAAGATTTTCTATACTTATTGGTTTCTAGATGTATTAAATTGTTGCTAGATGAATATTTTAATGGTAGATGCTTAATGCATTAATGTTAAGTTGAATACAAAATACTACTATGTACATGACTCAATACATTACCGTTACCTTAAAAAAATGCTCTCTCTCTATATATATGGGACGTTCAATAGCTGAAGAGACTTGAGCAAAACTTGAATTGCAATGATCAATAGCTGAAGAGAAATACACATGGTCTGAACTTGGACAATCGGTTTGCTGCTGTACCATCATATGTTATTTGCTTTTGTGCAGCAAACTCATATCTACTTCTTCTTGATAGGTGATGTTTTCTTTCCGTGACCGGTTAATTGATGTTGGGCTTTCTCGAACGAGGTGACTTTCAGGGTGTAAACCCCAATATCTTTGACGGTCATGGAAATTATAGCATTGGCTTTCTTGAACATAATGTCTTCCCAGAGCTAAGTTATGATGCTCTTGGTAAGCCAAGAGGAATGGATGTTAGCATAGCAACAACAGCTAGCTGAGACAGATAAAGAGGCACATAGATTACTTGCCCTCATGGGTATGCCATTTAGAGAAGGAGCCGTTGGGCTGGAATGTTATGCGAAAGAAAAAGCTTAGAGCTCGCCATTTTGACTCAAAGGCAAAGCGAAGGTCTAGGAGATGAGCTCGATCCCATTTCCAGGGATAATTGAGTTGATTTTCCAGCATGGTTTTCGGCCTTTTTAAGCATTGACTATCATGTTGATGATATCTTAAAGATACATGATTTATGTTTTTCTCTTCATATTCCCACATCTGTTGTGTGATTTCAGCCCTGCAGGTAACTAGTTGATGACTCCAATATCATTGCTTCTAGTAATTCTTTTTTGTTATCAATTTTGAAATGTTACAGTAACTTTTTGAATAACTCATTGAGTTATGTTTTAACTAATTTAACTCAATATTTTGCACTATTTCATTTTCTTACTCTTCTGATCATGATGGATTGTACTTAAACACTAGTTCCTACTATTTAGAAGCGGGAGTAAGCAGGACTTCGTGGTCGTGCTGCGGCTCAAAAGGTCAGTTTTGCCGCTCTGTTTAGTTTACATTATTTCCTAGCTGAACGTTAATTGGACCACTTTAGAGTCCTTTTAGGTAAAGAAAAAGTGGTGTTTGCCTTTGGCAATTCCTCTGTCTTTTTTCGGTCTCTCTGGGTTATCCGATTTTTCTCTAGTTTCTTTGCTTCTGCTTATGAAATTATTGAGTTCTTTTGTTTCTATCGTGGTCTGAAAACCAGAGGCGATGTAACGAGTACAGACATGTGCACATATTGTTTTGACTTTTAATTTGGTCATCTGTAAGGCTTTTGCTAATTTCTGATTCAAGGAGAAAACTTGCATATAATTTTTGGTAATTTATAGCTCAAAGCAGTGTCTCAGCTTGGAGGGATGACGGAAAACATGTCAGTAGTTGGCCTCTACTTTTTGAGATGTACTCAATTATTTCAGCATCTGATATGGAGAGTGACTTATGGCCTGTGGTGTTGATAATAGGTGAATTTGACTATAATCACGCCCTAAATAATCACATTTTTATGTTGTTTTGATGATATATATGATGACAAAATGCTCTTAGTAGTGTTTTTCATGAATTGTAGGTACAAAATGGGTAAAGA
>MU760369.1:141444-163105 GCA_026770625.1 Nicotiana glauca
ATTGGGGCAACTAAGTAAATTTCTAGATAAGTTAGGTTGAGATACTTTGTTTTGGCTGAGTTTTATGGGTTATATTTGGGCTGTTAAATGGGTCAGAATGGGCTATAAAAAATAATGGGTTAACTTGGGCTCAACCCAAATTGACCCATGAGCTAAAATGTTTGTAGCCCAACCCATTAATCTCTGGGCTAGTTGGGCAGGTTAGATGGGTTTGAGCTTAAATTGCCACCCCTAATTTTGAGTGATTGATTGTTCGTGGTGTATGTTCATCCAAGCTTTTTCTTTGCAATATTTTACTCTTCTCCAATGTGAGTTCAACAATTGCTGTCGAATATTTGTTTTACTTTGTATTTCCAAGTTGAAAATCTTAACGTCTGAAAATCAAAGTAGTTGGCATGAAAACAGAACTCTGTATAAAAATGATCTCTGGATTAGCATAAACTCACCAGTACATGGAACTATAGAAGAGACAGTAAATGATATTTGTTCTCAACACAATTTTTTGTAAGCCACCGTATTAGCTAGGATGACCTGGTAACAAATAGCACAACTCCTAGAACAATTGATATAACAAGAACCAAAACAGCAATCATGAAGCTAAAACTAGATAGTTTCGTAGATTTCTGGTCACTTCCCAAACTCGTAACAGCTCTATTCTGCCTTGAGAGAGAATTGTCTGGCTTTGGTAGCATGGAATATGGAGTTGACACCTCCCTAAACGATTTTGTTGTGGTAGATACCAATCCAGGAGCTTCAGTTTCAGGCTCCAAGATCTTGGCAGAATCGTTCGGGAACTCTATAGACATGAGCTCGGCAAAATGATCCTTGAGAACCTAAATCAAACTATAGCACATCAGAGCTGAATGTATGGTATAATCTCAAAACTATGACATGTTTAGTTGCATTGAGCAATATGGTAGGTAAAAATGATCTAACAAATACTGCTCAAACAATTAATTTACCAATTAGATTAGTTGCCAAGGGAGATCCAAAGCAGTTGAACCTTTAATGTACAGCCCCATACACAATTATCACAGGGAGACAACAAAATGTTGCAGTAAGATCTCAGCAAGAGTGACATCGACAAAAGTGTGCTCATGGTTCAGTGAGATAAAGGAAGAAGCTTCAGTTAACGACAACCAATATAGAGAGGTATTGGTTGAATCATTTTTATACTAAAAATTCATAACACATTCCTTAAGGCGGTCAACTACTGAAGAACTGTACAAGAATCATGTATTCTACCACCAAGCTCTCATAGTGTTTTAGAGATGCAAAAAAGCAAAGAAAGAAGTGCCTGCAGCTTCAGTATAGTTACAGGACTTTGAAGTAGTGCCTATTCCAACACATTCAACATCAAAGACATAACTTCTTCTGCTTTTAACGCAAAAAGGCAATAAGACTAAGGAAAAATGTCATTTATGTTTCATTATACGACCAATAAAACAAACTATAGCTGAGAAAATATTACTTGCTTCACCAAAAAATATGGGCACAACTCACCTCAACTGATTCAGACGGTTGTATATAGTCACAAAGGAATGTATCAGCCAGCCAGGGTAGAAATACTCTTCGAGGAAATGACAGGCTGCACTCTTTTCTGTTTAAAAGATCAAGTTAATCATTTCAGCATCATTAAGAAGCAACTGCTACCGACTACCGTCCAGTAAAAGATAAAGGTCAAAGTGTGAGAAACTACAAAACTGATAAGCAAAATGAAATTCTTTTAATCTGAGATTTTAATAACAATAATCATGCTACTCTATAAAGAAAACTACAACAATATAAAAACGACAGTAATCATCATCGGTATGATCATCACGCCACTATGGTATGGAAACAAAAGACAAGCTACTGACCATGATTCTCCGTTTAAATTCATTTAAATCCATCTAAGTCAGACCAACTACAGTACACACTAATGTTAATGATGGGGGATCTCCTGCACCATGTTCGATTGTGGCCCAACTATACATACAGGAAGATATATGGCAAAACGCATAACACTTCCACATGCTAGGAAAAAAAAAGTGAAATCACCAACGAAAACAGAGGAACACTCGTTGAGAATGAGTTGTCACTATGTGCCCTGACTATCCCATATTCAACATGTAACAAAACAAACTGTGGCCCTGTATATTGACGTAACGGATCTTCCTTCTGTGAGTAAAAGGTTGTTTTCACCGACAAAGTAAAATAACTTAACTATCTGTGCCTCATCAGGGAGTACATTTGATTATGAATCTGGTGTAAGCAGAACATGATAGAACGCTGCTCAGAGACAATAAGCACAGCTAATGAGAATCCCGCCAATAAGGTCAAAAAGAGGTCACATCTTTTTCAGTAATAGGGTCATAAATATGACCAATGAAAAATTAACTTTTGTACTTCTCCATAAGAAAATGATAGAGGAAGTGTCAAGTTCTCAATTTTGAATTTAAAGCTTATAAAGAGTCAAATGAATCTCTATAAAATACTAAAGCTTAGACCAGAAAAAAGATAAAGAACTAGAGAATTTTGCAAACGGATGAGGATCTCATGGTGAAAAGAAGTCACAGAGTTGATTTTGGACATTTAGAGGAGAGTAGATTCCATTAGACGGTGCTATACCTCAGTAACTGTAAATCAAGTTGCAGAACTGCACTCCCATTCAATATCTGGTTGCTGCTCGCTTCAGTTTTGTCATCTTTAGAATCTGATTCTCTGTCTGCCTCATCACACATGATATCTAATCTGCTTCTAAGACTCTTAATTATGTCTTCCTAAGCACCAAGAAGACCAGAAGTTAAATGCTGACCAAAAAACAAGAAGACAACCAGGATCCACGATGAGCAAATGTAAGATAAATTCAAATTAACCACTAATCCAAACAGTAAAATACTCCTTTTGAGATAAAATCAACACTAGATCTAGAACCAGCTGTACTATTCATCTGTGATCTTGAGAAAACACAAAAGAAGCTTTCTGCTTCCAGTAATCCATCTAATACGCTCTGATAATATGGCTTTTTGGAGGCCAACAAATGGAACCAGATCTATTGGAACATCTCTAACGTCCACGAATGCATAAGCAAGAGAAATGTACTAAATTATTGAGTCCTTAAGCAAACACCATCAGATGCAAAGTTAGAATACCTTTATGTCAGTCAAAGCTTGAGAAACCGGTTCCTTCGAATTTGAGTAAGCATAGGAGCAGATAGAGCCACTGAAGACTAGAAGACCTATTACCTCCTTTTGGCTGCATGCTTCATAAAAACAAAATATAAAAAGAAAAGAATGAGAAAAAGATGAAATTATTTATACAGCAACTAGGTTATATTTAGTCAAATTCAAAAGAAAGGCTAATTGTGTAAATTGGAAAATGTTTACAGACCTTCCAAATACTTATCTTCCATGAAAGGTAGGAGGAATTCAACATCATGTAAGCCGCCTGAATCAAATTGCTCGTCTTCAATTGCCTAGAAATGAAAGAAAAGAAGGTGAAATATAGCCCAGCATAGTTACCAGGGAAGGAGATCGGGTTCATATTTTGATAGAGGGTCAGCAAGCAAATCAAGTCTGAAGAAGCAGCCTATCACATATTTTAAGGCCACTTTGATATGTTCTTTTACTCAAGAACCAGAACCATTTAGAGTGCTTCTTTTCTGTTAGATTCAAATGAAAGAAAGAAAAAAACAAGTGGCAACACCAGGAGGTAGTAAAATCATAAGGCGTGGACCTGAGGATGCAGAAGAGGAAAACTAGCATCCAAGTTTAAGGATATTGGTTGTTCTAGACTGATACCAGAAGTTCAGAGTTCATTACCAATTTCCCATCAATCAACGCCTTGGCACTTTTAAGCTCTTTGGCATGAATTGAAATTCCATGACGAAGAATGTCAGCCAATCTTTTGCTAATTAAATCCTCGGAAATGGGCAACCTGGAAACACATTGCTCAACCGTAAGACAATTTTCTGAACTTCTCTGAGATCTCTAAAGGAATTCACTAAAAAGAATTAACAAACATAATTGATTTTTATAATTCAGGAAAAAACAAAAGGGTAGGAACAGGGGAAACAGTTCGCGAGTTATATGGCGGTACTAACAAGATAACACAAGTTTGAAGTGAACCATTTTTATCGCAAACATGAACTAGGGGATGGTAACAGTGTCTTGAATGCACCATAATGGTTCCGATTTATCCATCAAGAGCCATGATTCTGACAGAAAATATCATATTTGACATACTTAATATTAGGAGAGTCAGAAAACTGAATATTTTTGCCACTGGCACGGTGGGTATACGTTACTCTAGGAGATATATTATATAGGGATACATCGAATGAAAAGTAAGTGTAAAGCAATAAAAAGTCAAAAACAGAGAAGAGAAAGTGCTTTACCTAATCTAGACGCAACCTCCATTTCACCATCACATGGAGGTAGTAGTTTATTAATCATACTTCTTTACTGCAACAAAATTATCCTAACAGACTAAGTGTTATACTATAAATTGGCTGCAACCAACCAAAGGAGACGTTGAACACTTTATTGCGTACCACTTGATCTAAATTTGCAGCAGTTACACTTAATGGAACTAATATGATATTCAAATCCCTCCTTCCTGTTTTTTCTCATCTCCCGTCCCCCCTCCCTCGAAAAACAATCTCTTTCTTCCTTCTATCATACTAGTGCAGAAAAAATATACCCAATACCATACAGCCATACAAGCCAACAGTTCAACAACCAAAGTTTCCCAACATTTGACACAAGCAACTTTTTGACTCGCGATGTTGGCTAATGTTCTTCAATGACACTAATATGGCACTTCTCCTACCTCTCTACAATCCCAGGGCAAAAGCGGAAGGATTTTTTGCCCCCCGTCATGCCAAAATAGAAATATACTAACCAACAATTATACAATCAAAAACGAAACAAATGAGTTGCTTGAGATAGATGGAACTTCTTTTTTAATATGAAATGTGGCACAAAGAAATCAGAGCTAGTAATTTGTCCCATACATCAAAGAATGATATAACAAATGAGCAATACCAGTAGCAAACAAAGTTCACCTTAAATCAAAGTTAAATGTGCATCTGAATGCCTGAAGGGTACTAGTAACTTTTCCCATTTTAAAGTCACAAGGTCGTAGACTGCTCGACGTAATATTTGAAGCCAACGAGCAATTTCGACAAGTCCACCTGGAATACATAGTTATCTGCTAAATCAATAATAAGGCCAACTTGAATATAACAATACATAGTTACACAAAGTTACCTCAAGGGACTGTAACCAATGTGAATAAGCAATCTCTCATCCCAATCCACTTCCGATAGAGGGGCCGCTTCAGAAACTGCTTTTGCAGTCTTTACAGTTATACCATTAGCAAACGAGAAAGAGAGTAAGAATACGATTAATGACAAAATTTTTCATTGAAAAGTAATTACGAGTGATGGGAAATCGAAAATTATAAGCTTCATGTTTCACCAAACTTTTTCGTGGAAGGTAACTGAAGTTAAAGAAAAAACAATGGAGTCAGACTGCACAAGAGCTTCCTATTTAAGGAAATAACACAATATTGCAGTTCTGATAGACCCTCAGTACGAAGCGGTGAAGATAACTATAACTTCAAGTTACCTGACAAAGTGTGATGGTTGAATTTTTGAATGAGCTCTCATTGGTCCAGACATAGATGCCAACCACCTTCATACCACCCAATAGCATTCTCCCTACCTGAAAGATAAAATATTAAACCATAAGCTAATATGCTGTTGATTCGCTAAGATGGTCTTTTGCAAGAAATCTGATAATCTAGATTCAGAAAGTAGAGAAAAACAAAAAGGCTAAAAAGTGAACCTGACGAGCGTGTTCAGCAACCCAATCTTTGTCAATGAACAATGCCGAGGAATCAGGCTGCGACTTCCCTTTCAATGCCTTTTTTCGATCATCTTTTACGCTGCCGCCGATTATGGAACAGGCATGTTTACCGTCGTCGTTTGGTGGCGTTGGGATTAAATCAAATAGGAACCCTCGATCTAATTTCGAACTCAAATTCCCAATTACAAGCCCTACCTGTTAAAAAAATATCATCAGTGTTTATATGTAAATTCCGTTATACATGAATTGGATACCTGAGAAGGAAGTCCACATTTGCCAAGCCGATTTTCAGCTAATTTGAGCTGTATTTCTTCTCCCACTACTGCTTTCACCATTACTTCTCCTTTTGCTTGCACTCTTTGATTTCTGTTACTGTTTTTGACAATTGAAGTAATTAAATAATTTGCTTACTTGGGATTCTCTTAATTCAAGACCAAACCTAGAACAAGTCCAAGTCCAATTGTCAAACTTGGAGGAAAGTATGGGTAGAGTCGGATTTAAATGGTGGAAACTATAAGAGTAGTTATAATTTATAAATAAACAATATCTACCAACAATTAGTTACTCCCGAGTTGGCAGAAAAAACTATCAATGACGTTTAATATTCAAAAAATCTAGGCAAAAAAATAAATATCAATAAGTATATTTGAAATTCATTCAAAACACATATATAAAGCAATGTACAAAATTTAAGGGAGATTAGAGGTTTTCAATTAAATGTTTCCCTTATATAAACTTCCTTTAATATTCCTACCCAATCACTTACAATTCTCTTCTGTTAACTTTGACATAAGAAGATTCTGGGAGACAGTTTTAAGAATAACTTTATGTATTTTTTTCGCGTTATGACGATTATTGTCTTCTTTTTTTAAATGGATCGTTATAGCCTTTTTTTAAAAAAATTGACTCTTAAAATAATAATAAAACCACTAAGTAAAATTAAAAACAAATATGTTATAGTTTCCATCTAAAAGTGCTTGTGTTGTTAGGAAAATAAAAATGTACGACAGACAAAATTTCTTTTGAATAAACATCTTAATTTTTATAAGGTAAAATCTTAATAGATTTTAAAGCCTTAAATTGTAGACTTTCCGTCTAGTTTAAATTTGGAAAGATTTAATAATCATATTTTTAGTTATTTTAATGTGCTAAATATTAGGGAAATTATCAAAAATAAATATTTTGTCCGGTGTGAATTCTATAAGACTAAAAAAGGCGAACAATATTTCACTAAGGACCTTCGTGCCTTTAATATAACTGATATTAAGGTACGCGTTCTGCGCATACCCATATTAATAAGTATATAATTTTATTAAATTATACAAATATTATTAAACAATGTGTTAATTGAGTTATGTAAATTATTTTGGAGCTAAGAGACTAAATTTTGAAAGAAGATTCGCATCGTGGGAGACAGTTTTAAGAATAACTTTATGCGTTTTTTCGCATTATGACGATTATTATCTTCTTATTTTTTAAATGGATCATTATAGCCTTTTTTTCAGAAAATTAACTCTTGAAATAATAATAAAACCACTAAATGAAATTAAAGACAAATATGCTATAGTTTCCGTCTAAAAGTGCTTGTGTTGTAAGAAAAATAAAAATATACGACAGACAAAATTTCTTTTGAATAAACATCTTAATTTTTATAATGTAAAATCTTAATAGATTTTTAAGCCTTAAATTTTAGACTTTCCATTTAGTTTAAATATGGAAAGATTTAATAATTATATTTTTAGTTATTTTTAATGTGCTAAATATTAAATTATCAAAAATAACTACTTTGTCCGGTGTGAATTCTATAAGACTAAAAAAGGCGAACAATATTTTACTAAGGACCTTCATACTTTTAATATAATTGGTATTAAGGTACGCATTCTGAGCATATGATAATAGGCTATACAGTTGTTATTTATGTTGTAGATATCCATGCTTTGTTGTTATTTTTGTTATGAAAGTTGCCGATTAAATGCTTGAATTGATGCTATTTGGTTTGGCAGGGAATGCAAGATAGACGGAGAACAAAATAAAGCGTTTGGAGGCAAGAACGTAAAAAAATCGCCCACTTGAGAAGTACCCGAATGCAAAAGAGCAATTAAGAGAATTAAAGCGAAAAAGATAAAAATTTCAGGGATCCCCGCGGTCCTTTACAGCGAGCTCCGCGGTCGGTCCGCGGTCGACGCTGCGGCCGCGGGAGACACAGTAATGCTCAAGACTTCACGGGTCAAAGTGTAAATCGGGGAAAGTTTTGTAAAATCTTTATATAATATAGGAAACTCGCCCAAAGCTAGGTTAGGCTTAATTTTGGAGATTTTTGGCAAGAGAAACAAGTGTGAGAGATCACCCGAAACATCATTACTTTTATTCTTCTTAATTTCTTACAATTTTATGATTACGAATTCTTTAGCTATTGATTTACCCATTCTCATGAGTAGCTAAACACCTTAATCTAAGGTTTTGATGGAACCCGTTGGGAATTACTTGGTTGTTTTATCAAAATAATTAGATTTGGTTGTTAATCTCTAATTGTTCATATACGTTTTGATTGTAGAATAGTTGAAAGGGCCCTCAATTATCCGTTCCTATTTATTGTGTATCTTCTTAAGAGAGAGTGCATATTTAGGTGATTGTATGAACAACATCACTCCCGGAGTATAGACGAGAGTCATAACCGAGGGTTTAGGGGTTGGATTAGAGATAACGAAATCCCGGGTGCAATCTAAGTGAACTGTATTGTGAAATTAGCTAAGGTAACTTGAGAAAGTGTGTTTAGTAGATTATTATAATTACTTGAGAAAGAATTATGATAGATATAGAGTTCATGATTGTTAGAGATAGCTAAATCTTAATTATAAGAAATAGACAACCGAGGAAAAGATCAACGGGGGAAATTATTACCTTAGACCTTCTTTATATTGTTTGCACATCAAGCTTATTTAATTTTCAGTTATTTATTACTTTCAGTATTAGTTGTTAGGAAATCAACAATTGTGAATTAGAAAGTTTGAGGAAACAGGTTGAGTGAATTGAGTAAATCCGACAGTGGTAATTGATAGGTTAATTCTCTGTGGTTCGACTCTGGGCTACAATATTCAGATTATATTTACAACGCCCGCATAGTCTTTTGTGAGACTCAGTTGAGCATGATCAAATTTCGGCGCCGTTGCCGGGGAATTAACGGTGTTATCAATTACAATTAAAAGAAATACAAAGATTCCAAGTGTAATCCGTTTTCTCTTTACCAATCTTTACATTGAAATTCTAACGGTTGAAATCTTGTGGAAAGCAGGTGTATGCCTAGAAATTCTTCGAGGACTGGAGAACTAATAGAAGGACTCTCAGACCCCGAGAAAATATTCAGGGCATTAAACCGTGCCAACAAAGGACTTCAACAAACTCAACCAACAAACCAACTCGAATTTGAGATGGGTGACGTGAACAATGCCAACTGAAACAACAGGAATGAGCAAGTTAACTTAGAAGTAGTGGCACCTCTTGTGCCAGAAGCTGCACTTTACGACTGGGCACAGCCTACAGCTGACAATCTGGCCACTGCCATAGCTGTGCCTGCAATTCAAGCGGAGACATTCCAAATCACCAACAACATGCTGCATCTGCTGCAGAATAAGGGATTGTTCTCCGGGTCAAGCATTGAAGACCCACAACAACACTTGAAAAATTTCCTGTCAATTTGCATGACCCAAAGGCAGTCGAACGTGACTCCTGAAGCTATCAAGTTGCTTTTATTCCCATTCTCAGTAACCGGGGCAGCTCAGACTTGGTTAAATTTACTCCCGATCAACTCTATCACCACTTGGGAGGAATTAGTCAAACAGTTTTTGAACAAGTTCTACCCACCTAACAAGACTGCACAACAAATTGATGATATATTGCAGTACAGGCAGCATGCCACAGAGTCATTGCAGGAAACTTGGGAGAGATTTAAAGGGATGCTTGTCAAGTGTCCTCATCATGGCATTCCTGATCAGATGCTTGGCCAGCAATTTTACATGGGTCTAACTGATAACCCGAAGGCTAATGTGGATGCTTCAGCTGGAGGTGCGTTCTTAAGCAAAACATTCACCGAGTGCAAAATTCTATTAGATAAAATGTCACAAAATGCGGGGTGGATGACTAGAGGTGCAACACTGACACCCATAATACATTCTGTTCCATTGGATCCCAGTAATTCACACGAAGAAAACATGGCCACACTCCTAACCCAGATGAGCTTATTGACAAGGAAAATTGATGAGATGGGTACAAAACAGGTGCACATTGTTGATACAACGAATGGAGGACTATGTACACCATGTATTAATCAGTCATATGTTTGTTCGTGGAGCGGAGAAGGTGAAAGCCAAGGGGTCCGGGAAGATATGAACCATGTCAACAATTATGGGGGCCAGAGACAAGGAGCACAACAATGGAGACCGCAACAGAATCAGCAGTACAGGCCTAATATGCAACAGCCTGGGGGTATGCGCCCTCAAAATCAATTAGTGATCGTGCCTTATCAGAGACCATAGGGTTATCTACAGCAGAATCAGTAACAATTGGTTTATCAACCACCCCATGAGCAGCAAGATAACAACATAGTGGAAATTAGAGGTATGCTCCAACAACTTATTGGGACAAATAACAAAGTGCAGGAAAAATTGGCAGTCCACGATTCAGCCATCAAAAATATTGAAACACAGTTGGGTCAGCTGTCCATGGCATTGAACAACCGCCCTCTAGGAACTTTACTTGCAGACACCAACGTTAATCCCAAGGAGCAAAACCCGAATCAGCTGATGGCAGTCAGTCTAAGGAATGGTAGAGATCTAGATCGAGAGCAAGAAATTGCACAGGCCAGCAAGAACACTACACCAGCTACCCCAGTGCTATTAGAGGAAGAACAGCCGGCAGAACTCACTGACATAGTAGTTGAGCAGAGTCAGGAGGGTAAAGGCAAAGAAAAGGAGACTGAGCCAGTTGCAGAACAGGTGACACCTCTTATGCCAGAAACTCCTAGCAAAGAGAAACCAACAAGTGGTGCCCAAAGGGTGATCCCTACACCCTTCCCTCAGAGACTGGTCAAGCAAAAGAAGGCAGATCAATACAAAAAATTTATGGAAATGCTGCGTCAAATCCAGTTGAATATTCCATTGATGGATGCTTTGAGGGAGATGCCCGGTTATGCCAAGATGATGAAAGATTTAATGTCAAAGAAGTTTTATTTTCAGGATTTATCCACCGTAACTCTGACACAAACCTGCAGCGCAGTGGTGGAAAAACCGATAGCCCAGAAGATGTTCGATCCAGGTAGCTTTACTATTCCATGCACCATAGGGAGTTATGCCTTTGCAAAGGCATTATGTGATTTGGGAGCCAGCATAAATTTGATGTCGCTAGCTATATACACTAAATTGGGCATCGGCAGGGCCAAGCCCACTTTGATGCTACTCCAGCTGGCTGATCGCACTGTGAAAAGACCTACTGGTATTCTTGACGATGTGCTGGTGCAAGTGGGGAAGTTCGTGTTCCCTGCAGACTTTGTGATTTTAGACTGTCAGGGGGATGATGAGATACCCCTTATTTTAGGGAGACCATTTTTATCCACTGGGAGAGCACTTATAGACTGCAAAACTGGGGAGCTTAAAATGAGATTGAATGATGAAGAAGTCATATTCAACGTTCAACAATCAATGAGGAGACCCAACGAATATGCAAATTGCTCTCTAGTGGAAGCCGTTGATGTAATTCTGCAAGAGGATGATAGGGCCCTGACTGTGGGGGACCCATTGGAGGCATGCTTGACAAACTTAGACGAAATGGATGGAGAGGGGTTAGCTGAATGGTTAATGGCACTGGAAGGTCAAGGATTTTGGTCAAGGGAACCTCAGTTTGAGTCCCTCGAGCTGGAAAAAAGGGTCACTCTTCCAGCCAAGCCATCAATAGAGGAACCACCCAAGCTGGAGCTAAAACCACTCCCCGGTCATCTCAGGTATGCATTTCTAGGCCCTGATTCTACTTTACCTGTTATTATTTCATCCTGTTTCTAGATGTGCAAGTAGAGCAGCTTTTGCAGGTACTGAAGGAAAACAAAACTGCCATTGGTTGGACCATGGCAGATATAAAGGGTATCAGCCCAGCTTTCTGCATGCATAAGATTCTCCTGGAAGAAGTGCACAGACCTTCCAGGGAACACCAGCGAAGGCTGAACCCTAACATGAAAGAAGTTGTAAAGAAAGAGGTGATCAAATGGTTAGATGCGGGAATTATTTTCCCCATCTCTGATAGTAATTGGGTCAGCCCTGTTCAGTGCGTCCCGAAAAAGGGGGGTATGACTGTTGTGAAAAACGACAATAATGAGTTGATCTCAACTCGTACAGTCACAGGGTGGCGAATCTGCATGGATTACCGGAAATTAAACACCGCCANGAAATTAAATACCGCCACCCGCAAGGACCACTTTCCCTTACCCTTCATTGATCAAATGTTGGACAGGCTGGCTGGTAAATCACACTTTTGTTTCCTAGATGGATATTCGGGGTACAATCAGATTTCAATAGCCCCCGAAGATAGAGAAAAAACATCCTTCACCTATCCTTATGGCATCTTTGCCTTTCGGAGAATGCCCTTTGGGATGTGTAATTCACCTGCGACTTTTCAAAGGTGCATGTTAGCCATTTTTACGGATATGGTGGAGTACATTATGGAAGTATTTATGGATGATTTCTCCGTAGTGGGAGATTCATTCGAAGACTGTCTTCACAACTTAAGCAGAGTGCTCAAAAGATGTGTGGAGACAAACCTGGTACTAAACTGGGAGAAGTGCCATTTTATGGTACGTGAGGGAATAGTCTTGGGACATCGAGTGTCCAGAAAAGGTATTGAGGCCGACCATGCTAAGGTTGACGTGATTCAAAAGTTACCACCGCCCACTTCAGTAAAGGCGGTGAGAAGTTTTCTTGGTCACGCCGGATTCTACCGGCGTTTCATAAAAGACTTTTCCAAAATTGCTAACCCATTATGCAAACTCCTTGAAAAGGATCACCCCTTTGTGTTTTCTAATGATTGCAGGTTGGCATTTTAGGAACTAAAAAAGAAGTTGACCACTGCACCCATCATTGTTGCGCCCGACTGGGAGCAACCATTTGAGCTCATGTGTGATGCGAGCGACTATGCTATAGGAGCAGTCTTGGGGTAGAGAAAAGACAAGCTAATGCACCCGATTTACTATGCAAGCAGAACGCTAAGCAGTGCTCAGCTCAACTACACAGCAACGGAGAAGGAGATGTTGGCAGTCGTGTTTGCTTTTGACAAATTTCGATCATATCTGATTGGTTCCAAGGTAATTGTATATACTGACCATGCAGCTCTCAGGTACCTCATTGAGAAAAAGGAGTTTAAGCCGCGCCTGATTCGTTGGGTGCTGCTGTTGCAAGAATTCGACCTCAAAATCCGTGACCGTAAGGGCATAAAAAATCTAGTCGCTGATCATCTGTCACGACTTGAAGGAGCTAAAAAATCAGTCGAGGTTGAATAAATTCTAGAAACTTTTCCAAACGAGCAGCTGCTCGCTGCCAGTCTTGAGGATGCACCATGGTATGCAGATTTTGCAAACTACCTGGCGTGTGGTATAGCTCCAGATGACCTTTCTTCTATCCAAAAGAAAAAGTTTTCCCGTGATAGCCGCATGTATTATTGGGATGAACCTCATTTGTTTTGAATTTGTGTTGATAACATTATCCGGATATGCGTCCCCGAGATAGAACAATCTTCAATTTTGCAGGCATGTCACGCTTCAGCATATGGAGGACATTTTGGAGGGGTCAGAACAGCTGCGAAGGTGCTGGAGGCTGGATTCTTCTGGCCAATTGTATTTAGAGATGCACATCTCTGGGTAAAGGGCTGCAATGAATGCCAAAGGACGGGAAACACTTCCCGTCGCCATTAGATGCCAATGAAACCAATTCAAGAAGTAGAGGTGTTTGACGTGGGGGGGGGGATAGACTTCATGGGTCCCTTTATCAGCTCATTCGGTAATAAGTACATACTCGTGGCGGTGGATTATGTGTCTAAATGGGTGGAAGCTGCAGCCTTGCCCACCAATGATGCACGAGTGGTGGTCGGATTTTTGAAGAAACACATATTCACCTGATTTGGGGTACCAAGGGCGATCATCAGTGACGGAGGCACTCACTTTTGCAATAGAGCCTTTGAGAAATTGCTTGCTAAATATGATGTGCACCACAAAGTGGCTACTCCTTACCATCCGCAAACCAGTGGACAAGTTGAAGTGTCCAACAGAGAGATTAAGAGTGTGCTAACAAAGACTGTGAATGCAACACGAACGGATTAGGCAAAGAAGCTGGATGACGCACTCTGGGCATATAGAACTGCATTCAAAACGCCAATAGGTATGTCACCATACAAGTTGGTGTTTGGGAAGGCTTGTCATTTACCTGTGGAGCTAGAACATCATGCTTGGTGGGCATTGAAACAATTGAACATTGATAATGAAGAAGCTGGACAAAATCGACTAACGGAACTGCATGAGCTAGAGGAATTTCGCTATCACGCATTTGAGAGCACGAGGCTTTACAAGGAACGGATGAAGAAAATGTATGATAAGCACATCGTGGACATAGACTTCAAACCCGGTGATATGGTGTTATTGTACAACTCATGACTGAGATTGTTTCCGAGTAAGTTAAAATCCCGATGGTCTGGGCCATTCAGAGTGGTGCAAATGTTTGCTAGTGGAGCTGTGGAGATTGAATCAATAGACGGGACGAACAAACTATCCATCAATGGACAAAGGTTGAAACACTACCTTGGATCAACTGATGAAAAAGGGGATACAGTGGTGTCACATTTCAAAGAACCCCAATACGAAAACAAGGAGTAGGAACTCCACTATTTGCGTCGTGCCACGACGTTAAATCAGGCGTTGCGTGGGAGGCAACCCATGAAATTGTTGTAGTGTAACATGTAACTCTTGTAATTAATGTAAGCTAAAAAAATAAAAAATTAAAAATTAAAAATTAAAAAAAATTTAAAAAAGGGGCCTCCGTGACCGCGGTCGCGACCGCGGACTGACCGCGGTAAGAACTGGGATTTTAACAATTGCCCGCGACCGCGGCGTGGACTGCGGAGGGGTCTGCTCCAAACCGCGGCGTGCACCGCGGACACGACCGCGGTCGGGCAAACAGGTAAGTTAAATTTTTTTTAATTTTTTTTCTTTATTAACCCCCCCTAATTCTAATAACATAAATAATCAAAATACCCCCAAAACCCACACCCAACATACAAACACCCGATTTCTCCTCCTCATTAACCCCAAACTCTTCTTCTTCCTCTCAAAACCCTAACTCCCCTCTTCCCCATGTTCCTCCTTCACAAGGTTTTACTCTTCTTCCCCCTAAGGTTTGATTCCGCCCTCCTTCTCTCTTCTTTCTATTGTTATTGTATTGTATGCTATTGTACATTGTTTTTAAGCAGTATAGTGATAAATTGTAGTTTGTATTCTTGTATTAGAGTAGTAGTTCGTTTTTTAATATATGTTTGGTGAAGGGGCTGTGTCGTTAATGATTCGTATGGTATTAATTGATGGGTAATGGCTTTGAATAAGTGTGGGGTGTGTAGGTGTGTGAATAATTGAAGTGGGGAAGTTGTTCTTGATTCCATTGGGCTATAAAGATGAATAACAAAGGTTTGCCCACAATGTGTTTGTCAAATTACCTCAATGATGGAGTTATAAGGAGATGTGTGGCATGGTTGGGGTGAAGTCTGAGTAACCTCCCATAGTCACCATTTTAGGATCGTACTAATACTCGTTTCTTTATTTTGCAGGTATTATGAGTTCCTCGCGTAAGCGCCAGAACACTGGGGCCTCTGTCAGGGGCGCTGGCTTTTCTTCATGGGCCAGGGGCCAATCTAGTACAACAGATTTTGATAGCTCTAGGTTTGTCTCCAAAGCAGCTGAGACGCGATACAATCAGAAGTTGGAGAAGAAATTGCAACATGAAGTACATATAGATAGGTTTACACTGGGGCTAGATTGCCCGGATATGTTTAACGAGCTATAGAGGTGTCACCTTGACATCTTCTTTGACACTCCCGAAGAAGCTAATATTCAGCTTGTGCGGGAATTTTATGCCAACCTACCCGAACATGAGAACGGGGTGGTGACTGTACGGAACACTAGGGTCAATGCTACTCCTGAGGCCATCCGTCGGGCCTATCGAATCCCAGCTTTCACAGGTACAGATCACTACCTCCTAAACAGTCGGCCACCAGTTGATTGGGATAGACTTATAGGAGTCATCGGTATTCCGGGAAAACAAGCTAAATGGATTGCAAAACCAACGACTCTACATTCTCAGTCACTCTCTTGGTTAGCCAAGTGTTGGCTCACCGTCATCAACACTCGGTTGTTGCCTTCCAGCAATACAACTGATGTAAATAAGCCACGGGCGGCCATGATTTATTATTTTATGACCCCACCAAGGGTTTGATGTTACAAAGGTGCTATCTGAGGAGATGTTCATTAGATCTCCAGAATTGGGCAAAGGCCACTACTTCCCATCACTTGTCACCCGTCTTTGCCGCATGGACAATGTCTCCGAGAATGCTCAAACTGATGGCAAATTACCTTTGAAAACACCGTTCCGAGCTAGCAAAATTGGACAGGAGGGACGTGAGCCCGTTCGCGATTCTGAGGACTCGTCTGATCAGTTTGAGTTAGAAAATGCTTGATGCTGAAGATGCTATTGAGGTCACCGCCCCTCCTCGTAGGGGCAAAGCAGGGTCTTCCCAGCCACGCCGTAGCACTCGCCTGGCTGATTTGGAGCGGCAGATGATGGGACTGCAGACATCCGTCACTGACGTGGGCAATCGTATTGATGCTATAGCTGATAGACAGGTGAAGTCTGAGAAGAAATTTATGGGTTGGTTGAGAGCTCTGGTCGCGCCTGCAACGTGAACCCCGACACTGTGTCTGATCAAGATTGATGCTTCATGGAAGTTCCTTTACCTCACTGTTTATTATATTGTTAAGCCATGGGGACATGTCTTCTTTTTAAGTGTAGGGTGGGAGAATTTCATTGTATGTATGTTGTATTTGTACTATTTTCTTGTGTATGTTAGATGTTTAGAATTGGAGTAGTAGTTATTCTGTTAAAGGAAGTAAAAAAATTAGAAACGACTTGTCCCGACGATGGATCTCTGTCGACGGGGTTCTTGAGGGACTAAGTCGAGAAAAAAAAACTAGTATACAGACTCTTCCTAATGACGGATTATTTAGGCAATTTTCTTGAGGGAAGCTAGTCTATAGAAAACAGCAAAAAGATTTTTTTAGGTAGTGTAGTAATTTTCCCTTGGTTTTTCTTTGGGCCACGGTTCTTTTCCAAGGGTTTTTGCTTGAACCGAGTATAGGTAGATTTTTTTTAGATTAGGATTAATGGGCGAAGTGCTGAAATTTGCAACCTTTAGCGTTCTTACACCTGAACACGATAGATGCTAGAGTGTAGTGCTTAGCTTCAAAGTTTGAATCTTGTTTGAGTGCCTTAAAAATTGTATATTTGTGCTTAACTTGAACACTCGAAAGATAGTATCTTGATAAACCAATCTGGAGTGAGTCATATGCCAAGTGTGTGTGAGTATTGTTTGTGTTCCATGCTGTACAATTGATGCCTAGAACTTGCCCTATGTGTTTGCAAAGCGAAATAGTAACTTCATTCGGTTTTAGAAGTGATATAGGCATTTCCTTGTTAAGCCATAAATATTTTCTTTACCCACCTGAATGCATTACATCTTAGTTAACCCTGTTGAGCCTATAAGCCTGTTCTTTGGTAACCACAATGTGAATCTTAACCGACTGTTTGAATACCTTGCTTTTTGAACAAATTTTCCTTCCGCAACTTGAAGGTTATTGAGATTATGTAAAAACAAAGTGTGGGGTGGTAGCTTGGTTTACAAAGTGGAACTATAGAACTTGAAAAAGGTGCGAATGTGAAGCATATAAAGAGAAGCACCACAGAAAAAAAAAAAAAAAGAGGTTTGTAGTGATAAATAAGTGGTAGCTAGTTAAAGTGCACCTAAAGTACGGGGATGTTTAAATATGGTGGAATGTTGGCTTACAAAATAACGAGTGTGAAGTTCAATGTAATTGTATTAAAAGTGCTTAGGGGAGTTAGTCACTACATCTAAATGTATCCTACCTAACTCTTAGCCTACATTACAACCAAATAAAGTCATATTGATCTTAGACTGAATGAGGTTCAATTAGTCAAGTATTACACTAGGGGCAAGCCTATGGTGCATCTTTGTTGCATGTGAAAGTTCTTTGGAGAGTGAGTAAATTTTGTCTATTTGAGTTCCGAATTATATCATTATCATAGGGAACTACTCTCTTGTGTGATGTGAGGGCATGTGATTCACAAAGGAAAGGTGCATTTTGACTATTGTATAGATTGGTTTGAGTAAGTATAGATGTACAGGGTGCGAAAAAAAATTGATTGTTGAGGTAAGAGCTGCTCACTACTAGGTATAACTCTTGTATAATGTTCATGGTGTGAGTCGTTGAAAAAAAAAATATAAGGAATGAATTTTATGAGTGTGGTGAATTGCTCGAGGACTAGAAATGATTTAAGTGTGGGGTATTGATAATAGGCTATACAGTTGCTATTTATGTTGTAGATACCCATGCTTTGTTGTTGTTTTTGTTATGAAAGTTGCCGATTAAATGCTTGAATTGATGCTATTTGGTTTGGCCGGGAATGCAAGATAGACGGATAACAAAATGAAGCATTTGGAGGCAAGAACGTAAAGAAATCACCCACTTGAGAAGTACCCGAGTGCAAAAGAGCAATTAAGAGAATTAAAGCGAAAAAGATAAAAATTCCAGGGATCCGCGGTCCGCGCCGCGGTCCTTTACAGCGAGCTTCGCGGTCGACGCCGCGGCCGCGGGAGACACAGTAATGCTCAAGACTTCAGGGGTCAAAGTGTAAATCGGGGAAAGTTTTGTAAAATCTTCATATAATGTAGGAAACTCGCCCAAAGCTAGGTTAGGCTTAATTTTGGAGATTTTTGGCAAGAGAAACAAGTGTGAGAGATCACCCAAAACATCATTACTTTTATTCTTCTTAATTTCTTACAATTTTATGATTACAAATTCTTTAGCTATTGATTTACCCATTGTCATGAGTAGCTAAACACCTTAATCTAAGGTTTTGATGGAACCCGTTGGGAATTACTTGGTTGTTTTATCAAAATAATTAGATTTGTTTGTTAATCTCTAATTGTTCATATACGTTTTGATTGTGGAATAGTTGAAAGGGCCCTCAATTATCCGTTCCTATTTATTGTGTATCTTCTTGAGAGAGAGTGCATATTTAGGTGATTGTATGAATAACATCACTCCCGGAGTATAGACGAGAGTCATAACTGAGGGTTTAGGGGTTGGATTAGAGATAACGAAATTCCGGGTGCAATCTAAGTGAACCGTATTGTGAAATTAGCTAACGTAACTTGAGAAAGTGCGTTTAGTAGATTATTATAATTACTTGAGAAAGAATTATGATAGATAGAGGGTTCATGATTGTTAGAGATAGCTAAATCTTAATTATAAGAAATAGACAAGCGAGGAAAAGACCAACGGGAGGAATCATTACCTTAGACCTTCTTTATATTGTTTACACATCAAGCTTAATTAATTTTCAGTTATTTATTACTTTCATTAGTAGTTGTTAGGAAATTAACAATTGTGAATTAGAAAGTTTGAGGAAACAGGTTGAGTGAATTGAGTAAATCCGACAGTGGTAATTGGTGGGTTAATTCTCTATGGTTCGACTTTGGGTTACAATATTCAGATTATATTTGCAACGCCCGTATAGTCTTTTGTGAGACTCAGTTGAGCGTGATCAGCATACCCATATTAATAAGAGTATAATTTTATTAAACTATACAAATATTATTAAACAATGTGTTAATTGAGTTATACAATAACAATAAAAAAGTGTCAATTCATTAATGTGCTTTTGCAACTATTTATTAATTCTGGTTACGTTATGGTATTCATGCTTGACAGAGATAAAAAAAATATGGAAAATTACCTCTAGAATAATTATATTTGGATAGGTTGAATTTATGTGATTAAAACATAAATACATTAATTGTCACATAAAGAAACTTAAGTGTCCTTTATTTTGACAAATGTGTTGAACTTTTTTCTCGTAAAACCTTCCAAAAGAAAAAAGTTAGTCCTTGTAAAAATTGATAAACATATCTTAAGTTGTTTTCCGAATATTGAAAAATTATTGTTCATTGTTGATATTTTACAGATATATAAAGAATTACCAGTTTATGTAGAACTTTAAAAAAAAAGTCACAGATAATTATTTACTCTTAGAATGCTACCTTATTTTGATAGACAAAGCAGCTTTAATTAATAACCACATCGTTAGTTTGCTATTGATTCTCTTTAGTTTTTCAGTTTTGATATCACTTGTATTTTACAAACTGATATGTTATATAAAATAAATATGAAAAGAATTTATATAAAATATTTATTATTAAAACTTTCTAAATCATTCAAATAAGGAAGAATTTAATACATAGTATTTAGTTGATTTAAAAAACCCGAAGATTTAGGGGGAAACTCAATTGACGATAAAAGTTTGGATCTTTACACGAATAGGCGTGGTTGCAATTTAACTTTATTTTTATCTAATTTAGTTTACATATGATTAAAATAATTCTTAAAAAAAAAAAAAAGGACTAAAACTTAGACATAGATGCCCATCCCTAATTAATTATAAAGATCATTAAACCTAGGAAACATAAAGTAGAAGAGTAAGATACTTATCAGTTTTTATATAATTAGGAATAGGCAAAATCACAAAGATCTACGACTTCTAGGAAACTTAAAGTACAAAAGTCGGATTTAATTAAGGAAAGTTTTAACAACAAAAATTTTGTTGATTCTAGCATCCTAAATAGTAGGAAAAGTAATTAAATTGGATAGTCTGGACATTCTTTAACTTCACCGTGACTTCTTTTAAAAAGGAAATGGAGTCTTATCTTTTTGAATAAAAAGGTCAATTCTAGAAAAGTTAAAAGTGGAATATTGTGAAATAGACTTTAAAATCCTAAATATTTAGCTCAATTAAAGTTTAATATTATAGGTGATTTTAATTTTATCTTGTAGATAAATATAATTTATCCTACATAGAATTATTTTTTAAATAAATAATTTAACTATTGAATCTAAATATAAATTAAGATTTGCTTCTTTTTAAAATTGCAATATGTTACCGTATATTCAAATTTTGTGATTGAATTTTAATCTAATGATTATTAGTTTGTCTATTTCATCAATCACGAGTCAGTTTTCGAACCAATAAAAACTATAATTAATCTCATTATATATATGAATTATAATTAATTTCATATTATATTGAACTCCTTTCCTACTCAAAATATCTTTTTTCTTTTATCGATTGATGTATTGTAGTATTTGAAAACAACGCTCAATAAGCCGAACAAATAACTAAGAAAATAGTTAGAGAGAGAGAATATTGATCACGCCCAAGTATATTCTCTAAATAGGATTCTGCGGACGTTGCAAATAAAACCCGAATATTATACCCAGGGTCGAATCCACAGAGATTCAACCTAACAACTGCTACCTTTAGACCCACTCAATTCTTAGAACCAGCTTCCAAATACTTTTGAAACATTGTTGAGGTTTCTTTATAAACTAGAATTGTAGAAAAACAACAAGCTATAACTAATAACTAAAGTTGTAGACAAAT
>MU760371.1:1555-44355 GCA_026770625.1 Nicotiana glauca
TATAAACACAATAGACGTGAAAAAATCAGAGAACATTATGCAAGAAATCATAGAAGCAGTAGAGGGTTGGAACCCTAGTAAAAAAAATTTAAAGCATGGAGCTCAGAAACATAAACAAACACGTAATACATGCATACATA
This sequence comes from Nicotiana glauca, assembly GCA_026770625.1. Taxonomy (NCBI): domain Eukaryota; kingdom Viridiplantae; phylum Streptophyta; class Magnoliopsida; order Solanales; family Solanaceae; genus Nicotiana; species Nicotiana glauca. Next base: position 1,696 of record MU760371.1, read on the forward strand.
ATACTCAAAAGAAACAGAAGATATAGTGAATTTGAAAAAGGGGTTTGAAAACCCTAGCTTTTTTTTAGAAAAGAACAAACGTTGAAAAACTTTGAATTAATCGAAGAAACGAGTAGTGAGTTGTGTAAAACAGAAAGAATAAACTGAAAAATCATTTTAAAAGACAGAGATTAAAGACTTAGGCAAAAATTAGGGTTTTGCAATAAAATCAGGGAGGTAAGGAACCTGGCTGTGAAACTCATTACTAACGGAGTACATAGCACCATCGGACCAAAACCCATCGGAGAAAGCCGAAAACGAACCCAAGCGAGGTTTCAGTGCCCTTCTTGCATGGTGGAAACTCTTGGAGTTTCAAATATGGAGGGAGCCGGTGAGATAAGGTTTCACGGCGGCTGGCGATCGAAAGAGGCGAGGCTGGAGTTGGTCGGAGAGGCGATGAGAGCCATCGGAGAAGGCGAACCAGAAGGTTCTAGAGAGAAGGGGGAGGTGAAGGGTTAAAGTTAGACCGGTCTCGTTGCAATATGAGGGTAAGGGGAGGGGGTCGTTAGATTTATCTTAGGCAAACTAATCTGGGTTGTTGATCAGATTGAATTAGAGCTAGACCGGGTTAATTTAATTGGGTATGGGTTGTTTGAGATGGGGCTGAAATTGGGGTTTGAATTGGGACGCAATTTGGCTAAAATTGTAATGAAATCTGGGCAAGTTTTAAATAGCCAATTTCTCCCTTTTAATTTATAAAAAATAATAAAAGGATTTATAAAACAAATTGAAAGTGTTGAATCAATAGATAGTATACAAATGTTAAATTAAAAATACTGGAACTAAGTTTATAACTATAAAATACTTATTAATTACAAAATAGGCTACAATTACAATTATATGCAATTTAGCTTTAGAAATGCCAAATAAATTTGTAAAAATATGAAAAAACCATATTAAATATATTTTTTTATAAATATGGGATGAAATAAGTTATTCACCTAAAAATAATAATTTTGGATTTTGTATTGTTAAAATAGACAACAAATTGCTTCTCAAAAACCTTAAAAATTGAGGAAAAATACCAAAACTTTTGGGCATGCTTATATATGTATACACATGCTATTTTTAAAGTATTTGAGTATATATAAAAAATATATAGGGAAAAATTGGGTATCAACAGGAACATCCTTTGGTTATCTATTGTTTCACCCCCTTGGTTACCATGACCAAACCCTCCATACTCCGCCTTTTCTTCATTGTAAGGGTATTCATGATCACCTTCAAGAACACCATGTTGAGCTTGATGGTGTGGTTATTGGATAGGGGTGATTTGGTGTTGATGTTCAATAGGAGGAGGTGGTGGGATAGGGGACGTGTTTGCAGTGTGACTTTCCCCCTCTCCAATTTGCATAGGACGTTTCTCCCCTATTATAGCAATCCTTTGTTCATTGAGCTTCACTGAAAGCTTAGTTTCTTTGATTTCCTGGGTCAACTCTTCCATTTGTTTCATCATTTGCTCCATTAAGGACTCTATTTTGTTAGGAGACTCTTCAGTAGTCCCCATCATACCTACAAAATGAGCAAACAAATTAGTGAAAATAAGGACCTTACGTTCACTCCCTTAGTGTTTCACTCTTTCTCAGTGTCACTCAATTCCATTGTGTTTCACTCAAGATCATTGGCTTTTAATCTCACTCAAATGCTCTCAATCACTCTTGCCAATTACCGCTCTTGGTTTCCCACAAGTTGATCTTCAACTCCATTTAAGAATGTTTTCAACAAGAAGAACCTTCCACTTTGGGTTAGAGTGGAGTTTATGTTGACACGAAAAATAGGAACGATAAAATCGAACAGACAAGAGTCAAACAATTAACAATGTAATCAAAGAGAAAATCACAAAATAATTGGCACGAAATGAAGATACGGACACAATAACTATATTAACAAAGTAGGACTAATTAATAATATTTACTATATAAGGATAATCAAAGAAAACAACTAGGAATAAAAAAAACACAAAAATTGACCCAGAGAAAATCGTGTCCACGATTTTGTGGCCACGGGTGGGCTGGGGTGGTACAATTTTGTGCCCATGATTTAATTTCGTGTCCACGAAATTTTTGATTTTCTGATGTTCAAGTTTGTCCAGCTCCACTAATTTTTTTCGGCTCCATGGTTTTGGTCCACGAATCTAGACTTTCAGCTTCTTCTTCTTCACTTTAGGCTCGATTTTGAAATTTCGTATTGATCCAAATCATGTTCAAATACCTTCAAACTTCATATTTCACTTGGTAATTACCTTAAGATCAAACCCCTATTATTTTTAACATCAATTTCGTGAATCACATAAACTCACATGGATCAAATTTTACCTTTTTTAATGAACTCACTTATGAAGATGATGAACTTGAAGAACAAGAAATTTTTCAAATTCAATTGTAGCCATCCAAATCAACTTCAATTGATATATTTAAACATAAAGAATAAACCCGAATCAATTTAAAACATCAATATGCATCTAGATCCAAGAAATGAAAGATTCAACTCAAGACATGAAGAAAATTATTTTTTGGATCCTTTTTTTTGTGATTTTCAAATAAAATCAAATGCTTAGCTAGTGTATGTAGGTTACACAATTCCAAGCTCTAATACCAAATGATACGAATCTAAGTATAGAATTGAAGAAATTAAAGACAAGATAGAATTTGAGAATAGAACTGTCCCTCAAAACGGGTGGTAGTCCTAAATCATAGTAACTCAGACTCATCTCGTTTCTGCTTTTTATGTGAGGAACTTGATTTATCCTTTATCCCTTTATTTGAATTTAGGTCTACCCCTGGGCTCAATTATCATCCCCAAGAAGGATTTTTTGGCTGACCCAACTGATGCGGCGAGGCCACTTCAGGAGGAGCTTACTCGAATAGGTGTCTCCGGGACTGCTTTGGGTACTAGTATTTCTTCACGGAGTCCCCGGCCGGAGAACAACCGGGGGAAAGAATAAGAGGGCAATGAATTTCACCCTCGAGTTGTCTTCGGAAGTTATGGTGACAAGCCATCCACTTGGGCCGGTTATAGACACTGTGATAATCGACGATGATGGAGAATCTAGTGAGGAGGGAGCTTCTCTATATAGAAGAATACGATCTATATCATTTTAACAGAATGTTCAACCTATCGAGTTAGTTACACCAACTGAGAACGATGTCTCGGTACTTTAAGGGGGGAGTTTGAAATGGTGGAAAATGCCAATTCTCATTGCCCAATCCCAGTCACTGCACCCGGTACCGTAAGGAAGAGTACCGGGCCCCTGCCCTCTTTGGTTGATGAGCAACCAACAACAAGCACTGCCTTCACCACATCTACTTCTCATCCTTTAATGTCATCAACTTCATTACCTTCTTAACCAACTCTTCCACCAGCAATTGCTACATCATCTCCATTGGTCGCATCTACCCGAGACGAAGATGTTCCTCTTCCCTAGTCCCCAGTTCATGGGAATTTGGGAAAAAATTATGCTGCCCCCTTAGAAGATCATCCACAAAAAAGGAGGAACATTACTCTCTTGGTCTCCACCAGATGCAATTTGCTATTCGGCCGGTGGAACTTGATAACTATCTTAAGCCTTTGGCTTCATAGAATTATTGGGAAAAGATACAGGCTCTCTCGGGAGAGTGCTTGTTGAACAATGCCATGCACAACGCTGCAACAGTACATTCTTTACTTCCTCTGTTGTTTCTTCTATTTTTGCTTGAAAATATCCTGAGTTTTCCCCTCTTATTTTGTAGGCCAACTTTGTTGCTTCCAATGGCCTTCAAACCTTGATTCGAGAAAAAGAGGAACTTACCTCCGAGCGGGATCAACTTTTGGTCGAGCTGGTCCCAGCCGCTACTTGCTTCTCAGAACTAGAAACCAAAATTGCTGAGGATGTTGTGTTGGAGGCTCGTTTGTAGCAAAGCGAGCAAGAAGTGGAGACCCTTAGCCTAGAGATCTCCATGTTGAGGTTGCCTATGCTGAAATATTGATCAATTTAGAGGCAGCCTTGAACTCCAAAACTGAAGATCTTGTTGCAGCAGGATGAAATATGCCTAGTTGGAGGAGAAATATAGGAAAACTATTAAGCATAATAGGCTATTTAGCTCAACTGCCCGTGACCTTGATATTAACCTCAGATCTGTTATACCCGCCCAGACAAACCTTTCTGTCGAGGTAACCCAACTCAAAGAAGAACTTAAGTACCGAGTGGCTTCCCTCGTTGTTGAGAAAATTTATGTTATGTACAACATGAGGAGAAAAATCTTGGAAGAGGCCAAAACGGGTACTATTGATTTTGACACCGAAATTGCTAAAGCATGTGAGCTTGAGTTAACTACTAATGTGGTCTCCCGGTAGAGACAGATGCTTCCGATTCTTCTGGTTTCGATTATGAAACTTCGGGAATTGAAGAGGAAATGGAAGGCAAAGATGTTGAAGGCCAAACTAGCGAAGGCCAAAATGTTAGAGCCATCGGTGGATCTACCCACTACCTATGGGGAGCGGACACTTCTCTTCTCCAGGTTCCAGAGATGTAGCAATTTAGGTTTATTTTTCTTTTTCCAACATTTGTGTGCTGCTTTGGCACGTTATTGTAAATAAATACATCTTTTTGCTCAAGTATTGTTTGAGTCTTTCTTTCGTTTGAACATTTATGCAAGTTTTGCATTCTCTTTTTTCTTTTGCTTAATTGTTTTGCACAAGTTTTATTGTTTGCGTCTTTTTACATAAAGCCTTGGGTGTGTTTTTCCCCCAAAGCATTTGGAATTTCGGCACACATTTGCTCGAAATAAACACTTTGATGTGAGGGTTTTCATAAGTATTTGCGCGAGTTTGGTTTTTTGCGTCTTTTATGAAAGGTTTTGGTGCATTTTTTTTTAAGGAATTTTGATTTCGGGCATAAGTTCTTCCGAAATCAATCCTTTAACGTGAGAGTTTTTTTAAGAGAGGATCCTCTTATGTTTACGATGCTCTTAAAGAGGACGTCTCGTGTTCATTACGGCATTAGCATTTGAAGCACTTATTTAACTTTCAAATGATAAAATCAATTCATCGATCAGACAAGAAACAAGATGGAAAATAAAAGGACTTTACTTTATTTCTTTCGTTTTCAAAAAGTACATAAGCATTCATTATGCTAAAAAAAAATTCCATTTCTTGTGGCTAAGTCATACAACTTGTTTCTATGGGACTGGTCACGTAGTCCCCGGGTCGGATGATACAACCATGCTCCTGATTTTTGTGCTGCAGTCGACGTGGCAATCATTGTTGTCAAATTCTCATATTATTCTCCCCTTAGTATTCGAATATGAAGAATGCGAATTGGAATACTGGGAATCTTGCACCTTTGAGGATCCCACTATGAATTACTAAATAATCTTCAGCTCGGTAATAAACTTTTCTTTTCCTTAGGAATTTATTCTATCGAACTAAAGACTGCATAAAAATCCTCAAGTAGTTTGCACTTGTGAACGTCGGGTAACCTTTGCTTGATAGCAAATTTACTTTCTCAGTGGGAATTTTGCTATCGAGCCAAATATTATCTAACCGCCCCGGAGTGGTTCTTCGCTTTTGTGCCTTGCTATTAAACATATTATTGTTTTCATTGAAACTTTATTCATAGTAAGCTTTCCGTTGCTGCCTCGTTAAAAACCTTGCTAGAAAAAACCCAACTGGGACAAAAACTGGATGAAGGGAAAAGTAGTGCAACACATACTTTCAGTAACGGTGACGTTTGTCAGTAATAATATCTCTTGAGGTGTGCCACATTCCAGTTGCTTGAAAACTTTTCTCCATCCTGATTTTCCAACTCGTATGAACCTTTTCCGGTGGCAGTTGAAATCCGGTAGAGGCCTTCCCGTGTTAGACCTAGCTCCCCCGCATTAAGCTCTCGAGTATTTTGAGTTACTTTCCTTAGGACCAAGCCTCTTACTTTGAAACAACGGAGGTTGTCTCTTCGATTGTAATATCGTTTCATTCTCTGCTTTTGGGCTATAATTCTTATATGCACCAAGTCCATGTACTCATCGAGTAGCTCCAAGTTGATTAACATTGCTTCGTTGTTTGACTCTTCATTTTCTTGGAAATACCTCAAGGGGGATTCACGAATTCAACCGAAATTAAGGCTTCTGCTCTGTACACCAGGGAAAAAAGAGTTTCTCTTGTGCTTGATTTGGCCGTTGTTCGGTACGCCAATAGCACTCCAGGTAGTTCTTAAGGCCATTTGCTTTTCGCCACTTCCAACCTTTTCTTGAGATTTTATATAATCACTTTGTTCGTTGATTGCGCTTGTGTGATAGGGTGAAGATGTGATTCTCTTTATTTTAAAATCTTCAAGAAACTTTGTGATCTTCACGCAAATTAATTGTGGCCAATTATCGTATGATATCTCTTTTGGTATTCCAAACCTGCAGATTATGCTTTCCCACAAGAATCCACTACCACACATTCACCGATCTTCAGATTAGGTCCTACTTCAATCCACTTCGAAAAATAATCAGTTAAAATCAAAAGAAACTTTACCTTCCCGGGAGTCGACAGTAGCGATCTGACGATATCCATTCCCTACTTCATAAACGGCTACAGAGACAGAATTGAGTGTAGTTGTTCTACCGGTTGATGTATAAGTAATGCGTAGTGTTGGCATTAATCACATTTTTTTATGAAAGCTTTGTCATTTCGTTCCACGTGGGGCCAATAATATCCCGCCATTACAAGTTTTAGCACTAAAGAATCTGCACCCGAATAATAACACTTCTTCCATAACGTAATTAGCTTTGGATTCTCCCAAACATCGGGCCAGCGGGCCTTGGAATGATTTTCTGTACAATTGACCGCCTTTAAAGCTATAATGTTCTGCTTTGATGCACATCGCCCGGGATGCCTTGGAATATTCGGGAAACTTCCCGTGCTCGAGATAATCAATGATCTCATTCCTCTAGTCCCAGACCAAATTAGTCGTATTTACCTCATAGTAGTTATCCGTACCCAGGACTGAGTGCATGAGTTGTACTACTGTCCCGGAATCCGATCCTTTCATCTACTTTCATGAATCGATGTTAGCTAGTGCATCCGCTTCTACATTTTCTTCCCTTCAGATATGAGTAATCGACCACTCCCGAGATCGATCCAGCAGAGCCTGGACCTTTACTACGTATTGTTGCATGCACTCCTCTTTGGTTTCGAAGATTCCGTAGACCTGATTTACCACACGTTGGGAGTCAAATTTGATTTTTATGACCTCTAAATCTAGTCCATGTACCAATTCGAGTCCTGCAATCAAAGCCTCATACTCTGCTTCGTTGTTAATTAAAGGGACCATTCTAATGGCTTGCCTTAGGTTTCTTCCAAAGGCGTGATTAATACTAGGCCAAGCCCGAACTTACATTGGAGGCTTCGTACATAAATAAGGTCCAAACTCCTTATGTCGATTCTAACACCATCACTGCTTATTTGGGCTAGAGGTAGCATCCCAGACTGAAATCAACCACAAAGTTTGCCAAACCTTGTGAGTTAATCGCAGTAAAAAGATTTATATTTGTTGCGCCTAAATGCAAATACAAGTTTATGTGATTGTACAAGTAATATAGAATTAATTCCAGATATCGTACTCACAGGGACTTGTGATTAACTATCAACTAAATTAAATCAAAAAATTAATCTGTTCAAGCGAATCCTAACGTGTGAATATTTAACTAAAATTAATCTAGAGTAACAAATTAAGAGATTAAAGAAAACAATGACAAGCTTAAAGACAAATTCAATGGGAGGGTATATTCTAGAGCTATAGGTTAGCTAACAATCCCATTGATTTTTCCACCTAAATTATCTAATTTATCGGTTAGCGGGGTTAATATTGCTCGTAGTCTTCTCCGGAAGTAGAGCTCGCCTATTCAAGCCAACCTAACACCTATATTCCTATGGAATTAGGATTAACAAGAACACATTTATAATTCCTATATAATAACCAAGCAAGGAGATTAGGTATATTCCTATCCTAACTGCAAATCCGTTCCCGATAGTCGAGTTCAAGATCTTGCTCTACTCAATCTTATATGCAATCTAGAATTTCCTCTCCTGAGTTCAATCCTAGATTCGTAGATAGTATTCAATTGGTGATCAAGAAAGTAAATAATTGAGAAAAAGGTTGAATAAATAAACTAATATGATAAAATAATAAGAAAAATTCGAGCTTCAAACCACAACGTTCATTTAGCACCCAAAACTCTAGAATTAATGAACTATGAGATTAAAGGAAGAGAAGAGAAAAAAAATTACATAAAAGCCTCCTTTAGGCGTGGTGTGTGTTCCTCCATGTGAATTCTCCTTCAACATATATTAGATCCCCCTCCAAATTAGGTTTAGACTTGCTTTTATACGAGTTATTTTGGAGGGGGGGGGAGGGGGTCTTGATCCGAAATAACCTTGTCCCGAACAAACTTGGATAAAATTCCATCACCAGCGTCCAGGGCAGCATGGGGTGCTCGCCCTAGTTATTTCACCTTTCTGCTTAGAGAGCCACAGGTGACGTGGGGCGCTACCTGTGGCGCCGAAAATTAAAAAAAAAATTCGTTCGTTTTGGCTCTAATCTAGCACATTTCGCCCCCAACTGCTTTCAGATGATTTCTACACATAAAAACACCCCGAGTAAGCGTAAGTCAATACATTTCACATTCGAAATCCATGAAACACGAGTAATACATGAGGCTATATAAATATAAATATATATATAATTAAGCTACATATCAACACCTCACACTTAGACTCCTGCTCGTCCTCGAGCAACGGGACTATCAATTACAATTTAATTTTTTTCCAACATACACTCTACTAATGATCATGGTTGATAGAAATAATTAAACTGTAGCATATGCAATCACTTACACTTCCCGTTACTTATGCCATTCTTCACATGTTCACAACAAAGACAACGTGCTCATAACAATTCTAGTCTCAAAAGCTGACTCAATATCATAATGCACTCATGGTTTAAACACACAACATCACGGAGAAGTTTAATAATGTTACCTATATCACGTGAAACCGTGTGAACAAGAGAGTAAGTTGAATCAACACATTCGTATCTCATGATCAAATATAATTTAAGGACTCACATATATCAAGGGAATCTCTCACTCTCACAAAAAAGTCACATGCACGTAAAAGGTACAATTGGCTTGCCCATAATATAAATCCCCACTAATGTAGGCTCACTCAATTTAAAATCAATTAGGACTTTTTCACGGTTGTAATGTGGGCTAAGGGACAAGTAGGATATATCTAGGATTAGTGGTTCACACTCCTAAGCACTTTAACACATTAGATAATAAACTTCACGCGCAAATTCTTCAATCCACTTCAATTTCACAAACAAGTTCACTCTCCAAAATTATTCCCTCTTTCTTTAAGTACTACTTTAATTTATACTCCACTAGCAAGAATAAGACAACAATTTATTCATCTCAATTTATCCTTCTCTATTTTCAAATTTTTCTTTCTTTTTCTTCTTTCTTTTTCTTCTTTCTTCTTTCTTTTTCTTCTTTCTTCTTTCTTTTTCCTTTCAATTTTTGCTAATGGTGTATTATTTTACAAAAAAAAAATACACCTTTATTCTTCCATTGGTTTCACTCAAAATCTACCCCACACTTAGTCCTTACTTCTTCTAGCGCTTATTTCACAATTAAAGTGCTTTCAGAGGTAATAAGGTCAAAATAATGTCAATTAAAAATAAAAGGGGTACATGCTCATAATGCGGGTTCCAATAAAAAGTCTATAGGCGAAGAAGGGTTAACCAGGGATATTTTTTATTTTGTGATAAGAATTAAGCTCAAAAAAATCAAAAAAAGCCTAAAATCATTTATCAAACCAAGCATCACCTAAAATTTTGCATCAACTCATATACCGGGCAAGTTTTAGACTCTATCACAATAACATGGATAACACAAAATCTCACTTCATACATGGAACATGACTCACTAAGGACGGTCTCATTCCGACTCTCAAGTAATGTAAGTATTCATAGAGCCACAAGATATTAAGTCTTAAGCACAAAGTGAATATAAGTCAAGCAAAAGAGACATAGGCGTCACAAAACATGATATAAAATTTATCAAGGCATCATGAACAATTTCAAAACATAGGGAAGATAATCCACATATCAAAGCTTGAATATGCTACTATAAGGCACCTAGGATCATCAATCTTCCTCCTTTTATTTTCTAAATCTTAATCTACTCTAAAAATTAAAACGACTACCCGGTCCAAACTACATCAGTGGAAAAGAACTGATGCACAAAGAAAAACCACGGGGGACTATTGCTACCTAAAAAAAATAAAAGATATATTTTTAGATTTTTTTTCATTGGACCTTAATCCCTCAAGAAAGTTGTCCACAAAATCCATCGTCGGGAAAAGTCCAAATTTTCTATTTTTTTCTTTTTTTATTTTTTTGTTTATTTTTTTTAACAAAAACTACTACATTAAGAACGAGTACTACAACTAAGCTATGATAGCACTGAAAATTATCCAGACAATCTCCTCATTCCACACTTAAAATTGTGCAATATTCTCAATGCACACTGAAAATAACAACAGGGTAAAAGAGACTCCCCGGTAGGCCAAAGGCCAAAGCATTAGCAGCTCACGGGATACTCAGACTTCTCCCAGGTATGATCTTTTGTGCGGGTACCTTACACTTAGTTTCAACCACCTGCTCGCTTTTGCACATGCCTATTGATTTTGACTTCATGCTCCTACTCCTACAAAACACAAAAACAATACTACAACGATAACATAAAAAATAAAAAATAATATATATATATATATATATATATATATATATATATATAAAAAAAAAAATTGGGTTGGCTCCCAACAAACGCTTGATTTAACATCGCGGCATGACATCATCACCATTCACCATTTTTTCTTTCCACTTTGAGGATATGAATTGCGCCCTCAATTTTGCATCAATTTTTTTGTCATGTTCCTGGGACGGTGGTGTAAAAATAAAGGAACTAAGCAATAGGTATCGAATCTTGAACCTCTTGGCCTTTAAGTGAGGGATGTCGTTTTGTCTCCTTGGCATCACAAATTTAATAATATAAGTTGTTAATACCCAATTTTGCCCTCATATTTTTCAATATATATATATTCAAAATAGCATTTTTTTGTATCATTATTTGGTTTAAAAACCTATACGAGCATTTTCATAATTTTCCATAATTTTTAGAGCTTTAAATTAATTTTCTTGTATTTAAATTATATAAATATTTAGCAATTACCTCTTTAAATTATTTGTGATGACTTAGATACTTAATATTATTATTTTTTACCTATAATATAAGTTTCAAATATTTTATTTCATTCATTTAATTAAATTAGCATTTTTAAGTTATTTAAATAATTTTGCAATAATGGCCTATATTCATACATAAAGACTCTTCATTTTATATTATTTGTGTCAAAATAATATTTTTTTGTATTTTTATAATAAAAATTATTATTTTAAATATTTCAGTGTAAAAATAATATTATATTTTATTCATTAAGCTTTTACAAAAAAGTATTTTGATAATTTTAGGGTATTTAAATAACAACCCAATTTTTAACATATTCGGACTCAAAACTACCCAAGCCTTAGCCCAATTACCTCAAGCCTAGAACCAAACACCCATTTAATTAACCCGGTCGTGAGTTGGTTCAAGTGACCCACCCAACCCCATTCTTTTATCTTGGTCGTTGATCTTGATTTCACATGATCAATGGCCCCTAATAAACCAACCCCTTTTAATTACCCTCTTATCGAAAACCCTAAACAATTTCCCTTAAACTCGCTGCCCTCAAACACTCTCCACTCTTTTCTTCTACGAACTCTAGCCATTGCATCTCAATATCTCTGAATCCGGCCTTAAGATGGAATCAATCATTGATTCCCTTACCTTATTAGTCTCATCTCACTACTGGTTGTCCATTTGTGGTGTTACCTAGGTGCTTGCCTAAACATGGCAAGCAATATCTTCCAAAATCGAACCAAAGTGGTTTGAATCTTTGATTCCGAGAAATATTTCGTCTATATACGTTCAATACTACACTCTGTGAGTCCGATTTTGTTTAGATTCTGATGATTTACACTTACCCTAAAAAAACTAGGGTTTTCCATTTCCCCTTTTCCTTTACTGATTCTCAGTTGCATGTCATACTCTTCCCTTTCTTGTGTTTGACTGATGAGTTTTCCTTATTTTTTTCTGTTTAACCTACTGTACTTCCTTATTTTATGTGATAATTCCCCTAAAACTGATTCTAATTGATTCTCGGATGCTATATTTTCCTTATTCTCTGTTTAACCTATCGTGTTTTCTTATTTTTGTGTTGAATTTGCTACTATATAAACCCCTCCCCTAAATACCCTTCGACAAACTTTGGAATCACGTAATTACTGCTATTGCTCTCACTACTCTCCCCTGTCTCTCACTCACTCACTCACTGTTACACTCGAGCACTCTCTAAAATCATTGAATTTTGGGCTGATTGAAAGCCAAGGCCATTGAACGACCTCCTCCGATGCAAGCACTGCTCGGAGTCCATTCTCGAGGTTTTTGTGAACCTGAATCATCGGAGACCTAGGTTTTTTTCTATTACACTCTTTACTCTTTTGATTTTGCTAATGATTAGTGTTTTAAACCTTTGCAATGTTCAATTTCCTTCTTCCTTCTTATATATCTATAAGTGTTTGAATTACTAGAGTATGATTTAACTATGATAATGCTCAATAATCATTATCATTCTGTGGTAATTGAATGCATAAGATAGTTACTGTTTGATTTGCACTTCTATAATTCTTTGCTTTCTGGAATGAGTTATGTACCTTTAGAATCTGAATTTATTCTGTTTTGAGCTTTAATGCAAGTCTATTTTTGTGATGACCCGGCCGGTTGTCATAAGAATTAATGCCTCGATCCCCTATTAACTGTTATCCACAAGTTTATTTTTGCTATTTTGGTTTGCCGAGATGTTCGGTTTTAAGTTTCGGATAGTTTTGGTGCACTTAATCCCTAAATAAAAGCTTAAGTATTGAAAAGTGGTCCGTAGTCAGAACAGTATGAATAGGTCCTCAAAATGGAAATCATATGGTTCTGTTAGCTCCGTTGGGTGATTTTGGAGTTGGGAGTGTATTCGGATTGTGTTTTGGATGCTCGTAGCTAATTTAAGCTTGAAATGCCGAAGTTTGAATTTTGAAAATTTTTGGTACGATAGTGAGATTTTGATCCAACGGTCGGAATGGGATTCCAGAAGTTGCAGTAGATTTTTCATATCATTTGGGTTGTGTGTGTAAAATTTCAGGTCATTCGGATGGGGTTTGGTACACTTTTTGATCGAAATGTGTTTTTAGAGTTTTTGGAAATTTTAAGCTTGAATTCGATGAAAAGTAGGTGTTTTGATGTTGTTTATGGTGTTCCGAAGGTTGGAACGAGTTTGAATGATGTTATGGGATATTTTTGTAGGTTTGGTTGAGCTCCTGGAGGCCTCGGGTGTGTTTCAGATGCTCAACGGGTCATTTTTAGAACTTAGAAAATTGCAGAAAATCTGTCAGCTGATATCCTTCTTCGCGTTCACGTCTCCTGCTTCGCGTTCGCAAAGATTAATATTGGAGGAGGACTTGTTACCCTTCGCATTCGCGTTAAACCTCCTAGATTCGCAAAGCTTTGCCTTTTTCCTTCTTCGTGTTTGCATCCAAGCCCTCACGTCCATGTAGTATAATTTGGCGCTGAGGGGCTGTGACTATTTTCCTCATTGCATAATCACGTGTTCGCGTAGCTTAGTAAGTTTACTCTTCGCATTCGCGTACTGGCTCACGCATTCACGAAGAGCAATTTTTGGGCCACAATATTTTTCTCTTCTGCGTTCGCGAGCTTGCTTCCGCATTCACAAAGCACATTTGAGCAACCTTCATTTTTCTTCTTCGCGAATGCGAGCTTCCTCCACGTTCACGATGCATTAAATACCTGGGCAGATATAAAATTTCAAAAAATGAGGGTTTAGCCATTTTTACCAAAACTTAAGCTTGGGAGCTCGGATTTGAGCGGGATTTCAAGGGGTTTTCAGAGATACTAATTAGGTAATGATTCTAAACTCCTTTTTGCTTGTAAACCACTAATATAAGTATGAATTACTCTTTTAATTTCGGATTTTGAAAGAAAATTTGATAAAACTTCATAGGCCGAATTATTGAGTTTTAATAGGGATTTTGATATCCAATTTGAGAGATTTTTATATGGTTAGACTCGTGTGACTGTGCAGATTCTGAAAATATAAAATTCACCCGATTCTGAGATGTTGCACTGAGAGGCATTTTGTTTATTTTGCATAAAATTGCACATTAGCTTTGGATTAAATCGTAGAATCAGTTGCTTGAGATGTTATTTATAATATGCAATTGAACTGAATAGATTCGGGCTATTTGGAGTTGGATACTCGTGGCAAAGGCATGATTTCTAGTTGACTTTGAGCCGGTTCGAGGTAAGCGGCTTGTCTAACCTTGTGTGGGGGACCTTTCCCCTTAGGATATGATATTTGGTAATTGAATGCCTTGTACGTGAGGTGACGAGCGCGTACTTGAGCTAATTGTTGAAAATTCGATTTTACTTTAAGTACTTAAACTGAGTTCCTTTCTTACTTGTTTTATTCTTCTTTAAAACATAGCATGTGTTAGTTTAGGAAAGCATGCCTAGTTGACTTAATTGCCTATTTGCTTAAACTGCCTTAATTGCATCACGTGAAGCATGTTAGGCTAGAACTTACTGTTTACTTGTTACGGACTTAGTATTTGTTTTTTTTGATATTCTTGAGCTGTTGTTGTGTGTTTTCATTTGGGACTACGGGATGGCATCCCCGGAGATCCCCTGCGCGTGTTGATAAGCTGGACTGAGGTGCGCGATACCAAGATATATATATATATAGAGAGGATGCCAAGATATTTTCGGGATACCAAGAGATCCCTGGCACATATTGAGGATACCGAGAGATCCTCAAGATACCAAGAGATCCCTAGCATATATTGAGGGTACTAAGAGATCCTCGGGATACTGAGAGATCCCCGGTTATCATCTTTGTTGTGAGCGGTAGTTCCTTGTGTTTGCCTTATTTCTGTTTTCCATTACTGTATCCTTATTATCTCGTGTAGATTCTTACCGTAGATTCTCATTTATGCTGCTCATTTATCCGGTCATTTATTATTTATTTTATCTCAGTAGGGCCCTAACCTTCCTCGTCACTACCCGACTGAGGTTAGGCTTGACACTTACTGAGTACCGTTATGGTGTATTCATGCCCTTCTGCGCATGTTTTTCATGTGCAGATCTAGTTCCTTTCACTATGTCTTATCATCCTTGAGGTGAGGTGCTTCGGTAGAGACTTTGAGGTATATCTGATGCATCCGCAGACCGAGGAGTCCCTTTCCTATCTTTCTGTAATAGTATAGCCCTTCAGTATTCCCCTTTTGGTTAGACATTTCTGGAGTTAGAGCTTCTTATGTATCGCTTAACTTGTGATTCATGGGTTTCCAGGTTTTGGAAAAATGTATTGGTTTTAAGAGTTGATATTGTGTATGTCGGGCAGCACTTTTAAACAATGTTTATTTACTCTACTTCCGTTTTAAATTGTTTCTTCCGTAAATTTTGGTTTATCTTCCGCAATTTAGGCTTACCTAGTTGTAGAGACTAGGTGCTGTCATGATGGTTCACAGAGGGCGAACCGGGGTCGTGACGATTTTGATATAAATCTGACTATTATGGCTATATGTTGTTAGTTATAGAATTTCTTTGTGTGTTGCTTTAAATATCTCTACAACTCATAGAAATTACCCCCCACCCCCCCAACCATGGATGAATCCTTTAAGTGATGAGTCTTATGTTTGATTGACTATCCTTTGTGTACTATATAAAATACTGCCTTAAAATTTGCTCTAAAGATGTTTTCTTGATGTCCTGATTTTTAAGATAAACCATATATTCTTTTTTATCAAGTATGACCTTGCTTTTTATGTTAATGTGTTTCCCCAGTATGCTTTGGTTCATTTGCTACCTTGTCCTTTTAGTGATTATCACAATGTGTGTTCCATCATATAGCACTAGGATGTACTCAACTTAATCTAGATCTTTAGGTCTCAACTAATTTAATTTCATGTATGCTTGTAAACCTATTTCTTCTTCTAATTCCTTCAATATAAGGTTGTCTATATGGTACTTTTCTGTGTATACTTTGCTGAACCTACTGGCCTGCTTGATTAGTTGTCATGTATGATCAATTTGGTGTATTACTTGATTCCTATTCCTCTATCACTATCCGCTCTCCTTGCTTGCTACTTTGCTATTTTAAATTCTCATTCTTAGCCGGCTGAAAGCCAAGGCTATTTAGGTTCTATTGTTCACCTCCCTAGTGTGAGCACTACGTGGGGTCCAATTGAGGCCCTTGTGAACTCTGACATACTAGGGCTTGGTCCTAGTCACACCTCAACCCCCAAAACCGTTCCTACTATCCTACTTCCCTATCATGTACCGTGTACCTGTATTGGTTGTTCCAAGTGGTGCAACACTTGATGTGGTTAAATAAATTGGTTTGGACTTTTCTATGAACCTTTGGGTCGTGTTTCAACCCTTTGGTGAATTCTTCAACTGCCTATTCATTCGGAATAACCTGGAGAAACATCCTCTCCGTTTGGAATCTGGTCTCTCGCAACAACTCGGATAATCTTTGTACAATTCTAAATATGTCGGCCTTTCGGGCCTACACCTTTCTATCCCCAGCATGAGCCTTAATAAAAGAGTCCGCGAGCATCTTAAAGGAATCTATGGGGTGCTCGGGTAACATCGAATACCATGTCAAGGCTCCCCTCGTGAGAATATCTCCAAAATTCTTTCAGCAAAACGGATTCAATCTCTTGGGAGATAAATCATTCCCTTTCACCACTGTTGTATAGGTGGTAATATGCTCCTGAAGGTATGAAGTACATCGAATACCATGTCAAGGCTCCCCTCGTGAGAATATCTCCAAAATTCTTTCAGCAAAACGGATTCAATCTCTTGGGAGATAAATCATTCCCTTTCACCACTGTTGTATAGGTGGTAATATGCTCCTGAAGGTATGAAGTTCCATCATACTTCAGCACGTCAGGAATTTTAAACCGCTTCAGGATTAATTCTGGTGCTGCGCTGGATTTGTACGGCAGCTAAGTATACTTCTTTGAGTCCGACCCTTTCAACATCGGTGGTGCGCCCGAGATTTTGTCCATGCGAGATTTTACTTTTCTTATAAATTGTAAGAGTTCGCTCTTAAAGGGATCGTTCTTGTTCTTGGGGCCGTATTCGCTCCCCCAGCCCCATTGGAGCCAACCTCGCCCCTCGGGGTGTTGTTGTCGACTCCTTACATTTTTTGATTTGCAAGAGCACCGGGGGGACTGGGCCTCGTCTATTCGCATTATTGGAAGCCCCCGATAATGCCTAATTTAACTCCGTCATAACTTTATCTTAATGTGTGAGGTAACCTAGAATGATCACTTGTTTCTCTTGTAGGACCCTTATCGTATCATAACATGCTCTTCTTCAGCATCATCATAACTCCGCCCGAACATATCGTGGATACATCCTGTAGTGGACCATCGATACATCGTTCCCCTTATTCCGACTGAATTCTTGTGACGAGGTTGATCTCCTTGAGCCTCAAAATTGTGCGTGTTGTTAACACCACTGTTTTCCATTTTTTGTGATTTTTGCTAAGACAAACAATCAAAATACGTTAGTAAAAGACACAAGGATCAACTTAATTACACGTCTGTCTAGGCCCTACGGTGGGCGCCAAACTGTTTACCTGTAAAATGGTACAGTTGAGTTACGTAATTTCTAGACAAGTAAATTAATTCGATCGTGAAATAATAGAATATTTGAAGAAATACACAATACTTAGCCTTGAAAGGAAGATAAAATTCCAAAAACAATAATTTCGGGAGAAAATCTTTCGAGCACAACAGTGATGAAATCAAGGAACAAGAAGATAAAATTGTATAGAAATTTGAATCAATTATTGCATAAATTTTCCAGAAAAGTCCCCCTACAATGATAACACAACTCACTTATTTATAGCTGCACCTAAGAAACAAGGTCTTATGATCATGCCCTTTTTTAATGTCAATTATGAAGGCCATTGATGAAGGTGTAACAGTGAGCAAATGACAAGTTCTCTGTAACGGGCAATACACTAAATGCTGTGGAATGTTCTCCATTAGATGCCACCGGGCAAAGAGTATTTATTGCATCTTTATGAGTGTCATTCTTTTCAGTGACAAACAGGATAATTGCCTTCGGTTCAAACTATCCCCTGCCTTAGGCTCCATGTGTCACTCTCTTGAGCGGCCACTTAGCATAGCATATTTTACCCTATACGTGAGGCAAAATATTGAATCATTATATCTCGATCCAAATTTGGGTCAATTTGTTTTTCCTTCTCAACTTGGGTCAATTGGTTTTGAGTTAACATGGTTAAATAAATGTAATAATCTAACCCTTCCATTGATAACCCAAATTGCACGACTCAAAATTATTTTTTTATTTGCGTAAACAGTAATCCAATAACTTACTTATATATATATATATATATATATATATATATATAACTTCATTGAGAGAGAAATGCATAGAAAGAGAAATGTTATATTACTTGAGCAAAGAATGGTAGGAACATGATGGTCCTTCCATAAAGCAAGTAAAGCAAATGCTTTAGACCCCACATTTGTGGAGGTCCCATTTTCTGTTACACTTAATATGTTATATATAAGTTTAAAAAAAGATTCTGTAAAGTAAAATTTTTTGATTTCTTTCTTTAACAAATATAGAGAAGAAGGATATACAACTGCTATAATTCGTGCCAAGAAAGTTGCACTTGAAATGAATATCGAACTCAAATTTTATAAGAAACGTGTGATATACAGGAAGTAACAATTTGATGAGAATGTTGATAATACAATCTCAAAATCTTCCAAATAATCCTTTGGAGTAGATTACTTTATATATAGTAGACAAGGCTACTTTTTTCAAAATAGATTTGAACAATTCGAAGCATATGAAAATAGTTTTGATTTTCCATTTAGCTGTAGCGACCCGATCAGTTATTTTGAGCTTTTGCACATGACTAGTCCTGTGTGTTGTATTATGACTTATGTAAATCGTCGGTTTTGGTTTTATGGATAATAGGAATAGATTTGGAAGAAAAGTTCTCAGTTTGAAGCTTTAAATTTGAAAGGTTTGACCAAGTTTTGACTTTTTAGTATTCGATCTGAGATTTGGATTTTTATGATTTGGTTATCTCCGTTAGGTGATTTTGGACTTGGTAGCACAGAATGTATTTTGGAGGTTCGTGGTAGATATAGGTTTGAATTTGAGAAATTAGAAATTTGGTATTTTTCGGTCGGCAGTAAAAATTTTAATATCGGGGTCGAAATGAAATTCCGAAAGTTGGAGTAGGTGTGTTGTGTCATTTATGACGTGTGTGTTAAATTTCAGGTCATTCGAATGAGGTTTGATAGACTTTTTGATAGAATTAGAAATTCAAAAGTTTTGAAATTCTTAGGCTTGAATCCGAGGGTGATTCGATGTTTTGATGTTGTTTTGAGAGTTCTGAACGTTGGAACAATTTTGAATGATGTTATGGGATGTATTGGCATGTTTGGTTGAGGTTCCGATGGCCTCGGGTGCGTTTCGAGGTGGTTTCGGACCATTTCTAGTTGTTGGTTTTTTTTGCTTCAGGGGTGTACATTGCGTTAGCATAGATCTGACCGCATTAGCATAGAGAAAATTTGGACAAATAGAGTTGTGCTATGCGATCGTATAAGTCTTCCGGCGATCGCATAGAGTAAAAATCTCTCCTGCACTGACCCGATTTTGGAAGGTTATATCTCAAAATCTATAAGGAATTTGAAGATGATCCAAAAATTGAAAGTTTTATCCCTTGATATCTAGTTTTCAGAAAGTTAAACCAATCATAATTTGGAATTTTATACAAAATGTTATGACCATTATACTGAGGATGTCCGGGAGAGTTGGGGAAGGCTGTTGGAAAAATTTGTGCTACGCGATCAGGGGGGAATGGCTGCGATCGCATAGGGTAAAAGAAGGGCTGGGAAATTTTGTGCTTCGCTATCGCATTGGTTTGTCTGCAATAGCATAGGGTAAATGCCTGGGCAGATTATAAAGTACTCTATTTCGAGGATTTCGGCCATTTTTGCATTTTTTGAGTTTAGAGCTCGGATTGAGGCGATTTTTGAAGGGTTTTCAGAGGATTGATTGGGGTAAGTGTTCTTCACTCAAATTTGGTTAAATTTAATGATTATGTCTTGATTCTTATCATTTAATTTGAAATTTTGGGGTGAAAATTAGGAATAACGGAAGAAGGTTTGGAGAGTTGATTTTGGGAATTTGGATGTCCATTTGATGTCGGATTTTGGTGAATTTGATATGGGTATACTTGTGAGCGAATGCGTTTTCCAGTTTTGTAATTTTTATCATATTCCGAGATGTGGAACTGGGGGCCGGGTTTGGCCAATTTCGGAATTTTTCGTATAAATTGGATATTTTTGAGTGAGTTTTGTTCCATTAACATATTTTGATGGTATGAATCTGCTTTTGGCTAGATTTGGAGAATTCGGAGGCCGAGTCGAAAGGCAAAGGCATCGCTGGCTAGAGTTTGGACCAGATTGAGGTAAGTAATGAATGTAAATGTTGTCCTGAGGACATGAAACCTCAGATTTTATATCGTTGTGCTACTTTGAGGTGATGTACACGCTAGGTGACGAGCGTGGGGTCGTGCACCGTTGGGAATTGTGACTTAGTTCGTCCCGTATGATTGTTAAACCGCGTATTTGATTGAAAATTATTTGATATCATTGTGTTTTGGAAAGTATTTTCATGTCTTGAGCTGAATGCCCTATTTGGGCCTCGTGCCAACCGTTTTGGACCCTTAGGGAATTTTTATCACTATTCCTCATTGTTTTAACTTTATATTTATACTTAATCATGCTATATTCTACTATTTTTTCATACTCAGCCATGTTCACTCTATTTTGACATCTTAAATGATATTTTGGGTTGAGCATCATATTTTACTATGCCCGAATGGCTTTTAGAGATTTCTGACTGAGTACGGCCGAAAGCCTGTGTTGTAAGGTTATTATAAGATCGGGCTGCGCGCCGCAACAGTATTGTACCGATTCATGATTATGAGGCCGAGGGCCTGATTTGGTACGCCACGAGGTGGCTTGTTACAAGGCCGAGTGTCTGTTTGATTATGCCACGAGATGACTTGTTATTGCGCTTGGGCTGTAAGAGGCCTCTCCCAGAGTCTGTACATTCCTAGTGAACGCGAGTATCCTGAGTGAGTGATATATTGATTATGCCATGAGATGGATTATTATTGCGCTTGGGCCATAAGGGGCCCCTCCTGGAGTCTGTACACCCCCAGTGAGCGCGGGTACCAGGTGTGAGTGATGTGATGTAGCCCGAGGGGCTGTTGTTTGATTAATATTGTTGCCCGAAGGCCAATTCTTGATTCATATTATGGCCGAGGGGCCGATTACGAGTGATTTTAAGGTAGCCCGAGGGGCTGGTTCTGTTTAGATTATGCATGATGGGAGGTTTATGGTACATGTTTTGCCCGAGGGGCTGTTTACGTTTCTATCATATTTATTCACTGTTTTATCAACCGTTTGAAACTATTGAAAATTATTTTAAAATGTTTTACCGAAATTGAGCATGATTTACGAAGTAAATGATTTCTTTTACTGTGTTGGAAATATCCTGCATTTGTTGTAGCGTTTTGACGTGGTTTACGTATTTTCTTACTGCTCAGCTTTCATTTACTTTTATTACTTACTGAGTTGGTATACTCACATTACTCCCTGCACCGTGTGTGCAGATTCAGGTATTTTAAACTCGGTAGCGGGTGCTGGTTGCTCAGTGGTAGAGACATCAGAGTTAGCAAGGTAGCTGCCCGACGTTCGTAGCCTGCTCTTCTCCCTCTTGTCTTCCTTAGATTGTTTTAGCATATTTTCAGACTCTTTATTGTATTCAGACCTTAGTAGACGCTCGTGACTTTTGACACCCTGATGTCGGACTTGTGTATTTATTCCGCACTATTCATATAGACTTACATTATGAGATATCTGATTAATTAAAGGCTTAAAAAAATGATTGTTACTAATTAAATGATTAATTCGGGAGTTGTGTCGGTTGACCTATTTTCATGATAGGCGCCATCACGATCGGGTCGGTTTTAGGATCGTGACATTAGCGGTAAAAATTAATATTATTAGATGATGAAAATTTAAAAAAATATTGTCTTAATCTTGAATGTTCTTTAAAAGCATAATAATCAATTTGATAATAATGGTTTAGATTTATTTTCGGAATGAAAAGTATTAAGAAAAATAGTACAATTAGAAGATAACAGTTTAATTGATACACTCGGTCAAATAAAAAGATTTGATTCTTTTTGTAATGCCTTTTATGCTTATGGAATAATGTTAGTAACTCTTGTTACTATCACTTCAGCAAAAAGAATTTTTTAAAATTAAAATTGTTAAAATCTTACCTAAGATCAACAATGTTTCAAGAAAGGTTAAATGGATTAGCTATATTATCAATTAAGAAAGACTTATTAGGAGTTATTGATTATACAAAAAAATTATTAATAACTTTATATCTAAGAAACACTAAAAAAATAGACTTCAAATAAATAAATAATTTTTTTAAGAAAGTTAAGGCCTTGCATAAAATTTGGCTTTTGGCCAAAAAACTCGTCGGGCCGCCCCCGGAAACATCAATAAATGAATATTAGTTGCTGCAGGATATATGTTTATATACAATAATCATGGAATATTTTGCTCGAAATATCACTTCCGAAAGTGAACAGATAGCCCTCATTTTCCCCTTAATTTCACAAAGTTCTCGTGAAGTTATTTACAAATCAAAGTGTGAATATCCCTTTGAAACGTTGTGCTGTTTGGTTGCCAAACGATAGAAAAGAGCAAGAGGTGGAAAAATAAAAGAGAGATATTAGTAAAAGAGCATAAGAATAGGGGTATAAATATTGTAATGATGCCAATTGAACTTTAAATAAGTGATGAAATTTTGTGTAAAGTATGTTGTTATTATTATTATTAGAGACTGATATATAGAGGTTGTTCAGCAGCTATAATAATAATAATAATAATTCTACTATATAATTATCCTATCATTATCATATTATCGTGTGGCCACAGTTGGCGGATGTTGCATTATTACATCAGTCTATTTCATGATCATGAAGATAAAGCTAAATACATTGGAATGATTTGAGTATTAGAGAATCATTGCTTCAAAGACAAAAATATAATGGACTATTCGAAATTGGTCATACATGAGAAGACAAAAAGAATGATATAGCTGAAGGAATACTAATTTAGACAAAATATAGTAGGAATTTAAGACAAATCACAACATTGTGAAAGTAGCTATTCTGCTTTCAAATACAAGATCCAAAATTCAGTGAAAGCAAAAAAAATACAGGACGATATATATTATTCGATAATTGTGTTGATAGAAGGTAACAAGCACACCTTATCAAAGTAGTAGAAGTATGCACAAATAAGCTCGGACATTATATTCTTGTCTAGTTTATATAACATATTTTGATTATTCTAGGTTTAGGCTGATTTTTAGATATATATATCTAATATTAGCATTTTAATTATTACTGAAAACCGAAGAAACTCTTAGAAAGATGCTAGTTGATTGATATTAATGTGTTGTATTAGTAGTTGTGACTTTCTAAATTTAAAGTCATATAAAAATGAACAGAGTGAATAATGTTAGTTAAGTTGAATGATATTACTTGAATGAAAATAGTAATAATTGACAATTCCAGTGACAGTATTAAAAATTGATATTAATTCTGTATGCAAAAATTGACTTGAAGATCAACTTTCATGGAGGCGTGACTTGAATTTATATTACGTTCTACCATATTTATTTCCTTTTTTTTCTTTAAATTAATATATTGCAATTATCATTTGACTGGTTCATTATGAGGGCAAACAAAAAAAATACACCTATAAAGGAAAAATGACTAGGATAAAAAATGTATAGTAAATTAGGCAAGGTAGGTTTGAACTTTATATTGATAAACAAGACCGGAAAATTTGCGATGGAAAAAAAAAGTTTATAGCACATCCCGAAGCACAAAGTTTATAGCACAGTCCAACCTATGCAAGCATTAGCTCGAACCTGTGACATGTACGTTACACGAAGATAATTCTATCGTTATTTCAAAGCCCTCTTGATTGGAAAAAAGTATATAACATATAAATTTATCTTGTACTGTACTGAACTAAAAATAAAATAATATTTTATGAATAGCACTATTAATGGATCCAGAAATTGCTATTAGGGGCATCCAATGTTGTTGATCCAATAATTGACTTTGTTTGACACAAATTTTTTGCTAACCAATGCAACAGACATACCATATGTAATTTTTTGCCAAAACCCATGAAACCTTTGCTCAAACATTTTGCGATGTCTAAGGCAATCATGTGCCTAAATTCGTTGTATATATTAGGTATAGTAATTTATACCCAATGTGGGGCTTCTTTATTTTGTCTCTTGCTTGTCACAACCTATATAATTGAATGGAGGGTGAATTTGGTCTCATATCGAATATTTTTTGGTAGGAACAATATTTATGTGGAATATCTTTTACTTTAGAAAATTATTCTTTTACTTTAGATAATTATTTTTTAGATCACTTTTCTTTTCTGTCATGAAGACTCAAAATTAGGTTAGGAGCAACGATAAGGAACACAAACTCGACTTACCATAAAACATAATCTGTATTCATCGACATTGCAAGCATTTATAGAGTATAATAAACAATACATTAGTTCGACTAAACATAAAAGATAGTCTAACCCTTGCAAATAAGATACATGGCTAATTATCAGTCTCTAAGATCCCGTTTGGCCATAGATTTTGGCCTTATTTTTTTAAAAAAAAAAATTGAAAACATTATTTGTTTGTGAAATATTATCATGTTTTGGGAAAAACAACAACAACAACAATAACTATCCAGTAAAATCCCACATAGTGGGGTCTGGGAAGGGTAATACGTACGCAGACTTTACCCCTGCCCCGATAGGCAGAGAGGCTGTTTCCGATAGACCCTCGACTCAGGAAGACGAAAATAAAGTAAGAAAAAGCAAGAGGAGAGAATTCATTAGTAACTCTAGTGAAAATCGTAATAGTAACAGAAACATAAAAATCGAAAGATGAATGACATGCAATAACCGTAACCATAATCTAAGGCCCGGGGCTAAGACAAACAACAAGAATAGTGTGGGTCCCACATAAACTGTAAGTCATATAAGACCAATCCTAATCCAACCCCGCCTCGCCCCCGGAATGAAGTAAGGAAAGCTTTACTCCCCCTATCCTACAACCCTAATGCTTGACCTCTAGATCTTCCTATCAAGGGTCATGTCCTCGAAAATGAGCAGTCGTGCCATGTCCTGCCTGATCACATCTCCCCAATTCTTCTTAGGTCTCCCTCTACCTCTCCTCGTACCCACCACGGCCAATCGCTCACACCTCCTCACCGGTGCATCGGGGCTTCTCCTCTACACGTGCCCGAACCATCTGAGCCTCGCCTCTCGCATCTTGTCATCCACAGGGGCGACGCCCACATTCTTCCGAATATCTTCATTCCTAATCTTGTCTATCCTAGTGTGCCCACACATCCATCTCAACATCCGCATCTCTATTACTTTTATCCTCTGGATATGGGAGTTCTTAACCGGCCAGCACTCTGCCCCATACAACATGGACAGTCTAACTACAGCTCTATAAAACTTTCCTTTGAGCATCGGTGGCACTTTCTTGTCACACAAGACTCCAGATGCAAGCCTCAATTTCATCCAGCCCGCCCCTATACGGTGGGTGACGTCCTCGTTGATCTCTCCGTCCCCCTGAATCATCAACCCAAGGTACCTGAAGCTATCTCTCTTGGAGATGACATGTGGCCCAAGCCTTGCGTCCCCGCTTACATCCCTCGACTCAGCGCTAAACTTGCATTCCAGGTACTCTGTCTTAGACCTACTCAATTTGAAACCCTTAGACTCGAGAGTCTGTCTCCAAACCTCCAATCTCTCGTTAGCACCGGCCCTCGTCTCGTCAATTAGAACTATGTCGTCAGCAAACAACATACACCATGGCACCTCCCCTTGAATATGGTGTGTCAAAGCATCCATCACCGAGACAAATAAGAACGGGCTAAGCGATGAGCCTTGGTATAATCCCATAACAACCGGAAAATGCTCCGAGTCGCCTCCCACCGTCTGAACCTTAGTCTTAGCTCCACCATACATGTCCATGATCGCTCATATGTAGGCTACCGGCACGCCCTTCGCCTCAAGACATCTCCAGAGCACCTCCCTGGGAATATTATCATACGCTTTATCCAAGTCAATAAACACCATATGCAGATCCTTCTTCTTATCCCTGTACTGTTCCATCAACCTCCTAATAAGGTGGATAGCTTCTGTAGTGGAGCGGCCTGGCATGAACCCAAATTGATTGTCGGATATAGACGTTGTCTTCCTTACCCTCACCTCCACCACCCTCTCCTAGATTTTCATGGTATGGCTAAGTAACTTGATACCCCTATAATTGTTACAACACTAGATATCACCTTTGTTCTTGTACAACGGTACCACTGTACTCGACCTCCATTCATCCGGCATCCTCTTCGTCCTAAAAATTACATTGAACAACTCAGTCAACCATTCCAATCCTGCTCTACCCACACACTTCCAAAACTCAACCGGAATCTCATATGGCCCGGTCGCTCTACCCCTACTCATCTTACGCAACGCCCCCAGGACCTCCTCCACCTTAATGTGCCTGCAATACCTAAATTGGTTTAGGACATGTTTTGGGTGAAATTTTTTCTTCCATTGATAAAACTTCAATTTTTCTTCAGATAAAATGCATGTCCAAGCACAACTTCAAAAACTATTTTTTCTGTATCAGCTTCAACATTGCAACGTATAATACGCGTAAAATGAGGTGTTAGTCATAGTTAA
This sequence comes from Nicotiana glauca, assembly GCA_026770625.1. NCBI lineage: Eukaryota > Viridiplantae > Streptophyta > Magnoliopsida > Solanales > Solanaceae > Nicotiana > Nicotiana glauca. The sequence continues at coordinate 28,865 of MU760371.1, forward strand.
GGATAGCATAATCCATATAATTGTTCAATCAAAATTATAATATATATAGTCCATATAGTTTGGGACCATCTCCTTTAATTTTTCCTCAAAAAGAAATTAGATAGAGAAGAAAAAAAAAGGAATACCGACATGTAAAAATATTAGGACTTAAGACTATTATATTCTACAAAATGAAATCACACCATTTTCCCTAACTGCTTCAATTTTACATCATAGCACGACTAAATAGTCCCTTAGGTTCAATTTGCTCTATTATTAGACTAATTATCTATCTATACTATATTAAAAGCACACCCTTAGCGAAATATCGTTCGTCTTTTTTGTTCTTTATTCACATTAGCAAAATAGTCATTCTAATTAATTTTCTAATATTTAGGAATACTCATTTAATTATTTCACTAATATCTAGAAATAATCATTTAATTTTACTAGAAATCTTTTTGGAATACTCATTTAATTATTTCACTAATATCTAGAAATAGTCATTTAAGTTTACTAGAAATCTTTCCTTATTTAAAATATATTCTCGTAATATTTAGGACTTTAAAAGTAATAAAATTTTACTTTATTTAAATTATTTCCTCGTTTAAATTAACATACTTTTCACATTGAGATAATATGAATTATATATTCTTTGACGGGTGTGGAACTCAATTGAGGGACAAAGAGTAGGTTTATTATTTAAAAATTTAAATCAAAAGATTCAAACGCCATTAGTTATGTATTTTATTTTGAATTTAGTTTTGAGAGTTTGAAATTCTATAAAAAAGAATTTCTGGGTTTAGGATTTTTGTTGTCCTTTATACTTCGTGTATTTTTAGGCTCATGATTATCTTTAGTTATTATATTAATATAACTATGAAACTGTGACGACCCGACCCGTCGTCTCATGAGTTACCGCTCCGATTTACCCATTTTTAGCTTCCTTATGCGTCATTATCCATATCTTGTGTAATCGAGTTGATTTGAAGTGGTTTTAATAAGAAATGAGACACTTAGTCTCTTTTAAGAAGCCTTAAGTTGGAAAACTCAATCGGATGTTGACTATTGAGTTAGGGGGTTCGGATTTGAATTCCGATGATTCGGTTAGTTTCGGGGGATGATTTATGACTTAGGAGCGTGATCAGAAATAATTTTGGAGGTCCGATGTAGAATCAGACTTAAATTGGCGGAGTTCGTATTTTGGCGAATTCCGGTTGGTAGGTGAGATTTTGATCTGAGAGTCGGAATAGAATTCCGAAAGTTGCTGCAGCGTCATTTTTGTCATTTGGGACGTGCGTGCAAAATTTCAGGTCATTCGGACGTGATTTGGTTGGGTTTTGATTAAAAATGTGTTTCGGAAGATTTTAGAAACTTATGCTTTAATCTGATGTGTTTTGAGAGATTTGATGTTGTTTGAAGTGTTTTGATGATTGAAACTTGTTTGAATAAGGTTTTAGGAAGTGTTGGTACAATTGGTTTGAAGTCCCGGGAATTCAGGTGAGTCCCGGGATGTTTTAAGCCGAAAATCATATCTGTAGAAGGTCCAGAAGGGTTGCAGGCCTCGGAACCCACCCGCGCGGACTGCACAAAAAGAAGTGCATCCGCGGTGAGTGCTATGCGGAGTGCACAGAAATGGGCGCGGCCGTGATAGGCGTCGCGCGGACCGCACAAAAAGGGGCGCGGCCGCGGTGAAGAACCTGCCGCTGGTCCTACTTCGGAAGCTCATATATTTTGATTTACAAGGAATTTTGAGATGATTCAAAAACGAAAGTTGTATCCCTTTGTGTCTAGTTTCCAGAAAGATAAAAATATCATAATTTGGACTTTTGTAGAGAACGTTATGGCCAAAATACCGAAGCATGTCACTGCAGTCAAAATCTGGCGCGACCGCGGTCATTTTTGCGCGGACCGCACTTGTTGGGCGTGGAACGCGGTCATTTTTGCGCGGCCGCGGAGGTGAGAATCTGGGGCTACTCCTATAAATACCAGATTTTGGGTTTTAATTGATATTTTACCCGTGAGAGCTTGGATTTTGGCGATTTTTCAAAGGTTTTTCAAGAAATTCATCGGGGTAAGTGATTCTAACTCAGATTTGATTAGAGTACATGAATCTATCATTGAATTCATCATTTAATTTGTGATTTGACATGGAATTTGGGAAGAAAATTATGAAATCTTTCAAAAATATAAAATGATGATTTGAAGGACCAAATGGTGTCGGAATTGGATAATTTAGGTATGGTTAGACTAGCGGGGAGATAAGGAACCCATTGATGTAAAAATTTCTGAGTTTCGAGACGTGGGCCCCGGGCTCGAATTTTGTCAAATTCGTAAATTTTGATATTTTTCGATTGCTTTCGATTGGGTATTATCTTCTTAGCATAATGTAACATATTCGTTGTGATTTTGGTCAGATCCGACGCACGAGGAGGTCAATTTGAGAGGCAAGGGCATATCGAGCTAGACTTTAACCGTCTTGAGGTAAGTAATGATGTTAAATGATGTCCTGAGGGTGTGAAACCCCGAATTTGCACATCGTAGTGCTATATTGAGGTGAAACACGCGCTGAATGATGAGCGCGAGGTCTTTTCCTATTGGGGATTGTGACTTGGTCCATCCCGATTGATGATTTTACTGCATATTTGACTGAGATTGATTTGTTATCATCATAATTTGGGCTGATTGCCATATTTGGGCTTCGTGCCAATTATTTGAACCCTTCGAGGATTTTTATCACTATTTTGACTTATATTTGAACTCAGTCCTGTTGATATTTATGATTTTACAAACTCAACCACTTTATGCAGATTTGAAACTTAAATGATATTTCTAAATGATATTTTGGGCTGAGAATCACTGTTTTACAAATGTCCGAGAGGCTTCTGTGATTTTGACTGAGTAAGGCCGAGGGTCTGTGTTGTGAGGATACTTTTGGATTAGGCTGCGCGCCGCAGTAGTGTTATATTGATATTGAGGCCGAGAGCCTGGTTGACTATATTGATATGAGGCCGAGGGCCTATATTTGATGCCACGAGATGGCTTGATATTGCGCTTGGGATGTAGGAGCCCCTTTGGAGTCTGAGCCCATTCCAGAGAGCGCGGGAGAGGTGAGTAGGCTTTCAGGCCTTATGATGTTATAGCGCTTGGGTCGTAGGAAACCCTCCGTTGTTTGCACACACCCCCAGTGAGCGCCGTCGACGATAAATAAATATGGATGGCTCGGGCTGCACAACCGCAGTGGGTACCAGAGTGTACCGTCATATGCATTGCATTACATTCATGCATGGTTCTTCATCTGTTATACCTAGATGGCTCGGGTTGCGCGCCGCAGTGAGTACTAGAGTGTACCGTTATATGCATTGCATTGCACTCATGCATTTGTTCCTTATCTGCATTATCTGCCATAATAATTTTGTGTTCTTATTTCATTGATTGGTTGCTTCATACTGTTCTGAGCCTGAGGGGCTGATACTGAGCCGAGGGACAGATTTTTACTTGTGAAGTTCATATAATTAGCATATAAAATGTACTAGAGCAAATAAAATTTATTTTTTAAGGCCATGAAGAATACAATATTGTTAGAAGATATATTTTAATACAAGTTAGCATATTATTCTGTCATGTCGAGCAACTAAAGCAAATGCACAATTTCTATACCAAAATCATGATAAGATATTAGAATAATTTTATGTGATGTACCTAATTTTTTCTTTATTAAGTTGGCCATATATTATCAATATTTCTTATTTTCAAGAGCTTGTGCTTTTTAAATTTTACTTTACAACTCAATTACATAGGTTCATAATATTTGTGTATTTTTAAAAGATACTTATACTTACTGGTATGAAGTACGCGCGTACTCTAATTCTAGTATATAATAATAGTAGCAAACTGATAGATAAAAATAGACAATTCCAAATGTCACACTCCATAAAATAAGAGCAATTTGCGGAGCAACATTGAATCAAGGAGTGTTAAGTGATACCCCTTCGCCGGAAAATTATACTATATTGCTAGATAAGTTTTATTTTATTTTATGTATATTTACTATATGTTGACTCCTCTTGACTTTTTGTTGTATCTAATTATTTATATATTGACACTTCTTGATGAAATTCTGGCTCCGCCACCGGAGGCAATACAACAATAATAATAACATAATTAGTGTGTAATGTGGATCTCGGGAGAGTGAAGTCTATGCAAACTTTATTTTTACTTTGTGTGCGATAAAGAAGTTATTTTCTATAGATAATCGGTTCAAGAAACTGACTTAGAGCCCGTTTGGATGGACTTGTTTTAAGTGACTTTTAAGCCAAAATAGCTTTTAAGCCATAAGTTAGGAATTCTAACTTCTTGCTTTTGGCTTGTTTTTATCATTTTAGCTTAAAAACAAGTGTTTAAAAGCACTTTTTTACTTTATCCAAATACTACAAAATGATTTAAAAGCTATTTTGACTTAAAAGCACTTAAAACAAGCCAATCCAAACGGACTCTTAATAAATAAATCAAAATATTTAAGATCTTTTCTAGTATGTTGAATGGTCTAACAAAACAAAAAATAATTAGGTGCATGTATAATGATATACAACTGTGCGCGCTTTGACTATCACCACCAAAAAAGAGGGTCTCACTTTCCTAGGCGCAAATTAGCACCACTCACTGTGTTTTCACACTCCCACAAGTAGTACTGAACAAACACACACTCTCAGTTGAGGGGCATTTTTGTCACTTTATAAAACGTTCCCTGATCACACTTTCTCCATTTTGTCCTCTTGTCTTTTAGTGTTCCACTTTTTCTCTATGAATTACCTAAAATACCCTTGACATTTCTCCTTCTTACCTCGGGCGATTATCAACGGGCGAATCTTGTTCTTATTAGATTTTTTCATTGGATCCTTCTCTTTCAAATAATACACATAGATTTGTGTGTGTGTGTGTGTTTTGGAGCTATATTTGGTAATGGGTCACTGAGCATTTTGTGTAAAGGTGGAATCTTGATTTGTTGAATGACATTTCATTTGGGTTGAGTGTTAAAATGTATGAAACAACCCACTAAAGCAAAGTTTTTTCTTGAGCTTTTGCTTTAATATTTTTGTTCTGTACGAACCCTTTTGCTCTATTTCTCTAAAAAAGTGATCTTTTGTATTTTTCTTGACTAAAAGAGGTTTCTTGATGATGAAAATAGTGAGGTTTTACTGATTAGTCAGTTGGGTTGTGTTATTCAGCTTGTTGGGTTTGTCTGTTTCAAGATTTGGGAGCTCATTTTAAAGATCTAAGAATTTGGTTGCTGAAGCAATTGGAGTTGCAAGAATGAAGTCTAGTGCAAGACTTGACTCAGTTGTTTTTCAGCTCACTCCTACTAGAACTAGGTATATTTTTACATGGTTATAGCTAGTTTACTCAAAATATGTTACCCTTATTTGGTTTATATTTCATGTAATGGTGTTTTCAGATTGGTTTTTTGTTGTGTGTATACATGGATGTGCATTGATCTTTGTGGATTTTTAGAGTATCTACTTATCAGGTTTAGCATTGATTGTATAAAATCCAATTCAATGTTTGTTAAGATAACATTCGTGTTGCTATAGTCTTGATAAATGTCTTTTCATTCCACAATAATTTTTTCTTCTTCTGGAATTGACTTTTCCCTCTTAGTTACTTTTTAGCTGTAATGCATAATATTGGTATGAGATGAGTTTAAATGGAATACCATGGTTTGTGACTATTCATATAGCTTACCCCAACTTGTTTTGGACTGAGATGTAGTTTTTGTTGATGTCTTCTTCTTAGTTACCAGTGGAAGGGTATTGACATTTCTTTCTAATTGTTAAAGCCTAAAGGAGTTGAAATCTGGATTTTATGTGAATCCTGCACCAAAATTAATTTCCTCTCTGGCTAGTTTGGCTTTTATGCAAACCGAAAATAGCTGGCGTCGTGACATCTACGCTTGCAATTTATCTCTATACTTTTCTCTTCGTTAGAGTTTGGGGAGTATTCTTTGGAGTGTGCATAGCTTTACTTAAACACATAATGAGAGTGGAGCTGTGGAAATTCTTGCTACTGATATAGATTTAAATATCTTATTGTTTTCAGGTGTGATTTATTCATTATAGCCAATGGCAAGAAGGAGAAACTAGCTTCTGGTTTGCTGAATCCTTTTCTTGCTCACTTGAGAACTGCTCAGGATCAAATTGCAAAGGGTGGCTATTCAGTTTTGTTGGAACCAGATGCTCATGTCGATGCTTCATGGTTTACAAAGGGCACAGTGGAAAGGTTTGTAGTTATGTATTCTTACATGTTAATTAGCATATCAATGGGAATGTTTCTTGGGATAGTCCAAGTCCAATCCTCTGAGGCGATCTTTGTGCGAAGGCATAAAATTTTTATTTATATATAATTTCTTACTGAAATGGTTGGAACCTTCTCTAGGGACAGTTCATATTTTTGCAAAGCAAGAAAAGAAAACTTTTGCAATTTAATAGGCTTTTTTTATGCATAACCAGCAAGCAAAACCAGAAATTACGTATGTAAATATGTTGCATACTTCACAACCCATAACATGAAGCTGCTCTGGCACGTCTTACTGATTCTGAGAAAGATTAAAAAAGAGAATAAGGGCGTGATAATAATGTGCAAACAAATTAGGCCAATGTTTCCTTCTTTTTTTGTTAATACCGAATTGGTGTAATGTTTCTTTCTCTTAACAGGTTTGTCCGTTTTGTGAGCACTCCGGAGATCCTGGAAAGGGTGTACACCATAGAATCTGAGATCTTACAGATCGAGGAAGCAATTGCCCTTCAGGGACACAATGATATTGGTCTAGGGCCAGTAAGTATTTCCTGATCTTCAGTCATTTCATGTGTCATGGAGTGTCAAGACGTTAGTCCAACAATTTTTATTTCTTCAACAGGTTGAACACAAAGAAGCAAAACCAGCTGGAAATTTTGCAGGTACTTCAGAGTGAAAAACTTGTATCATTGTTGATGGAATAAAAGCGCAGTTCATTTTCTTTTTTCTTCTCATCATCACTTAGGCGAATGATGCACCTCGCGATCAAGATGTTGTAAACTTTTTGGTCCTGGTTTCTTGTTATCTTAACCATTTCCTCTTTAGCCTTTTGTTTCTTCCATTGCCGCATTGATTGGATCCTCCATTTACAAGGAAATGCTACTCCGATATAGACCCCTAGATTCTGCAATTATCTTACCTTACTTTTGTCAATAATCTAATAGTGGACTTTATCCTCTAATGTTATGTGGAATTGCTAGTTTACGATACAAGATACTGAAAAATAGTGAAATTTGGACAGGTACTAAATCTACAGCAGATGTCAGCGAGGAGAAAGCTATTGTCCTTTACAAGGTGACTGGGCATCTTCTATTCTTTCCATTGTTGCGCATATTATGACTTTTTCCTGATCTGGTTTATGTTTCGTGCAGCCGGGGGGAAATCAACCTCAGACAAGTGGGTCAGGTTGTCAGGAAGAAAATTCAAGGTATAGTAGTCTGACAGATCATTTAAGCATATTTTTCTGTTCCTGGAAGTTATACTTGTGTCTGTGGTTTCACTTCAGAATTCCATGGACAGAGATTTGTTGATGACGATTAATCAACTAGAACTACTCAATCAGATTTCTTTTTGCACCTCTGTCCCCGTTTGTTGTTGTCATAATGTAAAGTTAAATCAGTGATATCACTATGGACAATTGGAAAGAACTAGGATTTCTCTTTTTGATAAAGTTGAAAGCAGGATTTCTAACTTAGCACGGCAAGTTACATCTCTTGGTTGTTTGGAAATATTTTTATGCATCTCTTTATAAAAAAATATATTAGTTTCTTGCATCCGGTTCATTGTAAGCCGGTGTACCAGCTGCTTAAAAGCAATATAAATTCCTACATTGGCTTCCTTTTGGCTGCTACATGTAATTTAACTAAGAAGGCCACCCTCATAAGACCGAGAAAAACAAAGAGAAAAGTGGAAAAGGGAAAACAGAAAACTGTAAGAGTAGACGTTTTTAATATTTTGCTTATCCATTGATAAAAGTGCAGACGTTCATCTTATTGATTTTTAACATTTCAGTCAACCCAGTTTCTTTATGTTCTGTTGGCTAGTTAAAATTCAATAACGTTTCTTGATAATTGTACTTCTATCCTTGTTAACTATCGTCCACTTAAAATCAATGCCATGAACAGCAGCGCCTTAGTTTGTATATTTGTGTGCATATTATGTGGGTGAGTTCAATTTTCATAGCCATAATGTAATTGGAAGACTAGCTGATAGCCTCTAACCTATATAGGAGTCAAAGTAAAGACATAAGTGTCAAAAAAAGGAAGTATTGACGTAAGTTACTTGCCGAAAGAAAAAACATTGACATAAGCTGTTTGGCACCATCATTTGATCATGTTACTGAAGTTATCTTCTGTTCGTATCATTTTCATATGCCTAATTAAAGAATCTCCGGATTAGTGGACTTGCTCAGAGCTTGTAACATGTATGAAGAGCCAAAATTTTCAAGTTTAGTAATAGATCCAATTGCATTTTGATTGATTTGTCTTCTTATTCAGAGTACAGCTTTTGAAGGTCCTGGAGACTCGCAAGTCTGTGCTTCAAAAAGAACAAGGAATGGCATTTGCACGTGCTGTAGCTGCTGGTTTTGATATTGATCGCATGGCACAGATGGTATCATTTGCTGAGTCTTTTGGTGCCTCACGCTTAAAGTAAGCAACTAGCAGCAACTTCTAGTTCCCTTTGTTGGAATAAACATCGCTTATTTTTTGTTTGCATTCAAATCAAAGTATTAGCAGAATCACAAATCACAAATAAACGGTTACTTGCAATTCGCCATTGCTAAAACAGTTATATATGTGGCAGAGATGCATGTGTACGATTTATGGAACTGTGGAAGAAAAAGCATGAAAATGGACAATGGGTTGAAATTGAAGCTGCTGAAGCAATGGCGAATCAATTAAACATTGCTGCAATGAATGCATCTGGAATTCTGCTATCTAATATTGCTAATAAGCAGTTTGATTCCAATGCTGAGATGGCTTCTGAGAATTATGTGAAATCAAGCGCGGATAGTAATTCAGGTAACGAAGCAAATCCTATGAAGGGTACTCTGTTATAACTTGCTTTTCATATAGGCCGAATCCGGGCAAGGTCATATTATTTGCAAATATTAACATACATTCTTCAAGTCATCAAGGTTATAGTTTCTCTCTCTTTTTTGACATGAAAAATATTCATTCAGTTGGGGATGCTTTCAGTTCTGACCTTGGATATACTCTTATTGTTTATGAGTATTGAATAGGATGATTTTGGTATGTATATTCTTCTACAACATGTGCTTTCTTGAGAGAGTTGTGATATTTTTGCCATATTCTTTGGCAATATAGGGGAAAGGCCTCCATTTGATCAACAAAATCCAAATGGTCAACAACAATATCAGTTTCTTCATCCAATGTTTCCACCTTGGACAATGCATTCTCCAGGCTCTGCCGTACCTGCTTTTCAAGGATACCCTATGCAAGGAGTACCATATTATCCAGCTTATCCAGGAAATGGGCCTCTCTATCAACCTCCTTATCCAGGAATGGAAGACTCTCGAATGAGTGTCACTCCGAAAACTAGAAAGAAAAGACAGTCTTTAGATAGGGGAGAAAGCAACAGTGAATCGGAGGAGGATGAAGAAATGGATAGTGAAGGTTCTCATAGTCAAATAAAGAAGGCTGGTGGACGGTCTAGGAAAAAACAATCAGGAAAGGTTGTTATACGTAACATTAATTATATCACGTCTAAAACAAAGAACTCTAGTGACAGCGAATCAGAAGCAGCTTCTGGTTCGGAAAAAGATGCCGATAGTGAAGATCTAGAAGGCAATGGTCACAATCCGGTGAACAGGGAAACTTCACAGTCATCAAAAACAAGACGAAGCCGCACAAAGTTTCAGGATGAGTCAATTTTATATGATGATGACACTGTACGTGAGAAGGAAGCTGATGGTGGGCACTGGCTGGCATTTCAAAATTGTTTATTGAAAGGCAATGAAGAAGAAAGTCAGGCTGACAAAAATGGCATGTTCTACATGGAGAAAGATGCAAGGAGGAGGCGAAAAAATACCACGGGCGATGATCCTTTGGCTATTGGTGCACAAGATGGCATTGAAATGAAGGATAGGTTGAGTGATGATATCCACACAGTTGGTGCGAAGATGTCGCGCATGTCCAGGGGACCTAATGGTGAACTTCTACTTTCAAACAAAGGATATGACAGTGCTCAAGGACTTGGTGACAAAATGGACATGCAGTTTACAGAAATAAATGGGAGAAAAGTCATGCTTAGAACTTCACATGATGATTTTATGTTAAATGGCCGAGACAATCAATCAGGGATGAGAAATTCATTAGATCCTCTAGCTGTAAATGCATTTGAGCATGGTAATAAGATAGACAGAGCATCCTCACATGATATGACTGATGAGTCTTTTATTGTACCTTTTAGGTCAATGTCATTGGATGACGTTGGACCAGATGGAAGAACTGCCATTAACATGGACTCTGAGCTTCCACATCAAAAATCAGAAAACAACTCTGCTGGGGTTATGAGCTACTATGAGCCTAATGATTTGAGCTTGATGCCTGAGCGGGGAACAGAAAAGAGGTCAGGTGTCTATGACCCTGCGCTGGACTACGAAATGCAATTTTGCATTGAAGGGTCTGCTTCAAAGGATAAAAGAAAGAATGGAGTCTCGAATGACGTGAATGTAGGTTCTAAAAAATCAGAGAAAGATCGCAGGTCAAAAGCTACTGCTGATACTTCAGATAAGAAGAGGAGTGGAGGACCAATAAGAAAAGGAAAAATGTCAAAGTCAAGTCCTTTGGATGATGCACGAGCACGTGCCGATAGGATAAGATCCTTCAAGTCTGATATCCAGAAGATGAAAAAAGAAAAGGTGCACTGACCTAATTTTTTTTCACTTTCCCCACCTTTTTCGCGGTACAAAGTGTTAGTGATTTACATAGTGTTTCTGGAATATTTAACCAGTTTAAGTTGGTCTTTCATGATATATTTCCCAATAGAGTTTGAATAGGTGGAATTTTACAATTTACAGGAAGAGGCAGACCAAAAGCGCATTGAAGCATTAAAACTGGAAAGGCAAAAGAGAATTGCATCCAGAGGTGGCTCCAGCTCTGCTCGCTCACCAGCACCAACAGCCCAAACAAGAAAATTGCCAGCAAAACTCTCTCCTGGCACCATCAGGGGATCTAAGTTCAGTGACTCAGAGCCTGGATCCTCGTCGCCATTGCAAAGAACCAAAATAAGAACTTCACTGGTGTCAAGTGATCTGCAAAAGGGCTCTAAAGCCAGCAAATCAACTGATGGCAGCAAATTGGCTGGTAACAAATTGAGTAGATCGGCATCATCCTTGTCTGAACCAAAAAAAGAAAACAATGGTGTTACACCTGATTCAAAGGCATCCATGGCACGAATAAGAAGATTATCAGAGCCCAAAGCAATCAGCGGCAAGCCTGGTACTTTTGGCAAGGCACAAAGTGCTGAATTTGTATCAAAGCCCAAGGCTCGAAGTGCTGAACCAGTGTCTAAGACGAAACGCTCTGATGTGCCCGAGAGCAAGAAAATATCTGCTATCATAGACCTTGACAAAAAGAAGGCTGCCACTCTTCCTGAGCTGAAAATCAGAACCACCAAAGAATCGACTGATTTGCCACAAGATAAACCAGCTGCAGAGAATATAGCAAAAGAGAAGAATGACAGGCCTTCTGTAGTATCCAAAGTCGTTGAATCTTACAAGAGTGATCTAGATGAAAACATTATTGAGAAAACTGTTGTTATGCTTGAGAAGGAGAAGCCCTCTTTTGCAGTTTCCAAATCATCATCAGAGAATGACAGTGTAGAGAAAACTGACTATGCATCTACACGTGACCCGCCGTCACCCTTTGAGGGATTTATCCGAGCTCCTGCTCCTAGCCGACTGCAAGAACTGTCAAATACCCATGAGGTAGGACTAGTAGAGTTAGGTAAAATTAAAACTGGTACTCTTTGATGTTGCCCATTACACAACACAATTACTAAAAATTCTTACAGTTAAGTGACTACTATATCAGTTGAACTTGAACATATGGTAATATATGCTTAACACGAGTAGATCATGGAGATAAAATGTTCCTGATTTCTTCCCTAAAAATGTCCCCCGATTTTAGCAAAACTTTTTCAGAAGCAACAGACAACTTAATTCATCTTAGATGTTTTTGTTTTATCTGGAATATGAATTTCCTTTATATAAGGAGGGGTATTTTTGGGTTTGGGGGTGGGGGTGGGGTGGGGGGTTAACTGTAGTGGTCTTAGGGGCCTGATTTGCTTGGGTGGTGTGAGCTAGCTATCCTTTCAATTTATTTACATGCCAGTTGAAGTCAATTGTTACCTGCGTATGCTTATTTATTGAGAAAAAGAAAATTATATTTTCACCTAAACAGCCCTTGTCACGAAAACTTATAATATACACCTAACAACACTTATTAATGAAAAAGGAAAAAAAACTCACCTACTTAAGGTCTCGTGTTTCAATATGCTCATATGGATATTTGTAATAAATTTTCTGCCAATGGATTTCTCGTATGCTGTTTACATGGTGCCGGGGATTCTCATTAGCATATGATTATTTAGCAAAGGTAATAATTTATGCTCTGCTTGTTTGAGTTCTGTATTGAATTAACATTAGTTGCATATGCAATTGCAAAAACTGAATATTCCACCTTAATATTTGCAGGTGGGGACGAGTTATGCTGATGACACACCCAAATTTGCAAATATCGGTAGTACTGTTTATCGTGCTCCCTATGCTCGTGTCTCCTCTGTAGAGGACCCTTCTACAAGAAGCTTGGAGTATGTTAAAGCACCCCCTTCGAGCTCAGACATAGCATCAACAGTTAAAGAAATTGCCAAAGCTCATGCACCTGATAATCACACCATCAGAGTAGATAACAATCCAGAAGCTGCAGAGAAGACTCAATTGAAGGAATCACCAAAAGGTTTTAAACGCCTCTTGAGGTTTGGAAAGAAGAACCATTCCTCTGCAGGAGCGGAATCAGATGGTGCAACCATGAATAGTGTCAAGCAGGGTGATAGTGCCGCAAATGCTTCCTTGCCTAGTGAAGGTAACGAGCTTTCAAATCTCTTAACTTGATAGCCGTAGCTGAAAACATCGATAACATGTTCCCTTTTGAAATTATGGGAACAAGATCTGGAATAGTTTTCTTGTTAAGATCCCAAAAACAAAAATTACTCACTCTGTCCCTATTTATTTTGCACACTTTCCTTTTAGTCTGTCCCAAAGTAACACCACCTTTCTATACTTAGAAATGATTTGACTTTAAAATTTTCATTTTATCCTTACAGAGATAATTTAGAGCCACAAAAATGTCTATGGCTTGTTTTAGACCACAAATTTCAAAAGTCTTTATTTCATTCTTAAACTATGTGTCCAATCAAAGCATGTCACATAAAATGGGACGGGGGAACAATGATTTTCTTTAAATCCAAAATGAAGTTTAGGACCAGCTACCATTTCAATCCTTACAATCTGTTACTTCGGCTTCCCAAACCAAATAGGGAGCACCAAAAGCAGAACAAGAGCACAAGTGAAATAAGAATATAAAAAGATAAGAAAACATGTTAAACAGATAACTGTTTGTGATTGGAGAGAGGGAGTGCTGGAAGGGTAGTGGATGAGTACTGTTGCGTTGAGAAGAATGGGGGAAACAATTCTTGGCTGACGTTTCCTTTCAGTAGCTTCGCACAGTTTTGGAAAGATTTCTTTGACTTTTATGTACTGTAGATGACTCAATGGATATGTCTTGATCCTGAATGTTAAACCCTTAATTCTAATTCCATCTGCACAATTGTAATGCATATGGAATCGACAATAATTTGTTCATCCTTGTCCTTCTTAAATATCCATAAGCTGACCTTATACCTTGTCTCCTCTAGTTTACACTTTGAAGAATTTGATCTCCCAAGATGAAGCCCCAACTGGTGGCAATGCTCCTCAGAAGTGTAAGATTAATAATATCCTTAAGAGTTAAATGTGTTTTATATTTATATGTATGAATGAGGAACTGAGGTATTTACACTTGGAATACAGCTCGCCTCTCTTTGTTATCTCCCTTTCGAAGCAAGACTAGTGAAAAAAGGTGACAGTATGCAGTATGAAGATTATTCAAGTGAGTCTCTTATGGTTGCCAGCTCGAGGTGTGACACATCAATTCATCATTTTTTTAATTTTGCTCACAGCTCTTTATGAGTTTCCAAAAGCAGTTCATTTCCTAAAATGTAGTATTTTGTAAAAAGGTATGGTGTTAAGATGAAAAATGTATATACGTTCGACTGCCTGGTAGCTTTCAATATACTTTACAGTTTGGATTTGATAGTTGGTGTTTGCAGTAAAGATGCTCCAGAAACTTTTACAGTTCCTATCGTTTGTTTACTGCTTCAAAGTAATTACGCATTTGCAATTTTCCTTGACCTATGGCTGGCTTATTAAGGTCAAGAACATGGGAAATGAATATAAGAGAAACCCCTTCTTAGAATTAGAACCCATTGAGGGGGGCCTCGGCCCGGGAAGGGGAGAGTGGCCGAGTGGTCAAAAGCGGCAGACTGTAAATCTGTTGAAGTTTTTCTACGTAGGTTCGAATCCTGCCTCTCCCACTTGTTTGTTGTAGACTTCAGAGAAGAGAAAAGAGGCATTCGTCAGCGTAGGAAAGCCAACCGAGCGAAGCTCTTTCTTTTTTTTTTGCAAAGTATGTGGCAATGAAAACAGAAAAAGGGCACAGCCCGGTGCATGAAGCATCCCGCATGGTCCGGGGAAGGGCCGCACCTCAAGAGGTGTGATGTACGCAGCCTACCCTGATGCTTGCATCAATGGTTGACGCCATGGCTCGACCCTGTGAAATGTGTAGATGCATCACTTTAGTAAAATCTGGTAACAGAATAATTGCAGAAGATAAAATGAAATAAATATGTTGAGGGAAAAAAGAGAGAAGCAGCAATACTGAAATTCTTTTTCTTGATATAGCCAAACCTAGTTATGAGATCCTAGCTTGACCTTACACAAGAGTTGCTTGACCCTTGACAGCAATCTCAATTTGCTAAAATATTAGCTAACTTGTATTGGATCGTCACTTCCCAGTTCTGTAAACGGGAATCACTCATAACAAAGTATATAAGTTGAAGGTGTAGTTTCTATTCTACACAAACAAGAATGCTTTTTGTGGTTTTTATCATTTCTGCATTATTCAAATCTAATGATGAGGCAAGAAACATTGCTTTTGCTCCTTCTAGTCAAAGCTTCTTTGGCTAAGCATTCAGCAGCTTCTTGAGGATCTTCCAAATGCCTAATCAAGTTCACTGCCTCTTGCTGCTTCATTACCTGGTTAAAATTTCACAAGCAGAAATCAACAGTTAGCACAAGCTAAGGTTTGTTTCTTCTTTTG